>JAABKJ010002275.1:0-28425 GCA_011634705.1 Andricus grossulariae
GATTTCGCATCCCTTTTCACCTTCAACACTGTTCTTTATGTTACGTGAACTACTGAAAAAACTACCACAATCCCGGAGGGGCCCCAAAATGCTGAATAGTCTCAATCCTTTCTTCTTAACAAAATTTCTCAACTAAGGGAATTGTGATGAGGTAACAGTTCACTGAAGTCACTCAATTTTGAGCAACAAAAAAACAGTATTTATTGGTGCAAGGTTCTAAAATCTTCTGACTCAACAGTTTTTGACGAAACGTCTCACTAACTTGACGACTAACGTTGATTATAAGTTTCGTTGTAACAAGTTACACGCGACAGAGATGTAAGTCGGTGCCCGGTCTTTGGCTTACTAACTAAACGAGCTCGTCGCGCAAACATACACGAATCTCCTGTTATTAGTCATATTCGCAAATGTATACAATTTTCAAAGTTAAATTCTATTGCTCTCTTTGCACACTCTGAACAGTTGTAAACTTTAGCATTATAATATTAATTTTCAGAAGAGTTCGATTGCAATCTAGGATATAGTCGAGAAAATAGTATTAATTGCCACAGCGATACGAAGAGATACTTTCTCCATATTAATTATAAATATACTCCAGAATTGATAATTACTATTTAGAGTTGGAGATCCGATTGAGCCGCGGTAGCGTGCGAACGTGTTTTGATAGAGCTCCTCAATACCCTTATTGTGATTATATGGAATTGTACTGTGATGCTGAGACTCTGAATTAATTCCGTATCGTAGTCTTTCCGGTTTATTTGTTAAGTGCTTCGTGCTGTGGTGCATCTTATTTTCTGAGTGTCATTAACTCTTATTTTTCTCTTTTACCGCGTAAATTGATGTGTCGTTTTGTGCTGCCTTACATTCATGACTGAGTGTCTACTTCTACACACTTGAACTTTCTCCTGCGAATCATCCCTAAATTTAAGCAATGGCAGTTGAAAGCTTGCCGTTGCAGGAATCTATTGATAAATTAACTAAAAGCATCGACCTGCTCACATCTTCTCATGCTGAACTACACAAGGAGGTCCAAGCCATAAATGATAACAGCAAAACAATTTCCTCGGAATTTATCAAAATACAGGAAAGACTTCCTACAATAGATAATGAAGTAGCGATCCTCCACCAACAGGATCGACCAAAAAACATAATTCTCTACAATTTTCCGGATGACGAGGAACACAAAAATGACATCATCTCCTTAATCCTTAATTTATTTCAGAAGATCGACTTGAAAATTCCTGAAACCGCTCTCACTCACGCGTTTAGACTTGGGAAGCAATGGAATGGACGTCCAGTCATCATCGAATTCATCTCTTCCCGATGGGTCAGATCGATCTTCAAAAAAATTCCCGAATTACGGGAGCTAAATCTCTCATTCGCCAACGATCGCACCAGAAAAGAGAGAGAAGAGAGAAAGGTACTTCTTGATTACGTACGACAGCTCAAGGATACCGAATATCAGGCATATATGAGGAATAACAAATTGTTGGTAAATGGCAACACTATTCATCCGGAAGAAGTTCATTCTCTTATTCAGGAGAACGTAACTGATAAAGACCAACACTTTCTAAAGGATGCCAGAAAAACACCTCCCAATGATCTTCAAACTCCTAAGCAGAAAAGAGGCCGCCCCCCTAAGAAATCTTAAGCCAAAAATCTTGGGCAAAACTTGTTCACAAACGACTTGACATTTACTTCTGCAAGGACCCCCCAAACAGCCCTCAAACCAGACGAAATGCGCGCTTGCTGCAATCGAAAACTGACGACTGCATGCTAAATAATTCAGGCCTGAGCAATCTGGGGAAAGCGGAAATGCAAATTGGCCCGAGGAATCAGATTAACCCTTAAAAGTAGCAACGAGAATTTCACGAAGAAGATAAGTCTCAAATTCCTGACATCAACATAAACAATTCTGGTGCTCCAAGATTTATCTTTTGGAACGTTCACGGACTTGCCAATCTCACCGATTTTGAGAATACCCTCAACAATAATGACATCCTGTGTTTATGCGATACGTGGTCAACAGCTGATACGGTAACACTTCCTTGTTTTCTTAATAACTTCCAAGCAGTTTGTTGCCCAGTGACCAGATGCGCTATATATGGTAGAGCTCAAGGTGGGCTCCTCATTTGATACAATAACAATTAACTTAAACTCGACGTGATCGTACATAATGACAGCTATATTTTTGTAAAAATCGTGCACGAATGTATTGTTTGTATACTGAGTCCAGTATACTTTCCGCCCTCCAAGACTATAGAATATTTCTTATCTAATTTTGACGATTCTCTTGCGCATGTATATAAAGATAATCCAGGTATCCCAATTATTATAGGAGGCGATTTTGACTTCCGTGTTGCTAATTTAAATCAACTAGACTCCGCGATTGTGCCTAACAAGGCTTCCTCTGCAAATCAAAGTTCTACAGATAATTTCATAAATGCTAGGGGCAAGTTATTAGTCGATTACATGGAAAAAACGATTTAGTCTTCCTGAATGGCCGGTCTTTTAGCGACTTTCCAGCTCATTTTACTTTCGACGGGCCCACAGGCACTAGCGTAATCGATTTAGCATGGTGCTCTCGCGATGGGTTATGGTTGCTGGCTGAACTCAATGTCTTACCTATTATGACATTCTCAGATCACTACCCAGTCTCAGTCAGTCTAGAACACTATTCTTCCATTTCGCATCTCAAACCTCTTAGAAATAAAATTTCAAAAATCCATTTCCCTGCGTCTAAACCAGCTGAATTCTATACTTTCATCAATAATAGAGAGGAGTGTTCCATTGTAGATGATGACGTGAATATTTTCAATGCAAATTTAATATCTACCATAAGAAAGGTTGCTCAGGACTTAGGAATGAAGCACATATCCAATGGTATGAAAAAACTGCAAACCATGGTTAGACAGAGAATGTAAAGAGGCTAAAAATCTTGTCCTTGCTGCTCTAGAGGTCTACAAAAGGGACACATTATCCGAATGCACGCGGTCATTTCATCAAAGTCTAAAGAAAGAATATAAAAAACTTTTAAAATTGAAAAAAATTACCTATCAAAACAAAACAGTAGAATCACTAGCAGATGCTCGTAGCTCTTCTGATTTCTGAAGCATTATCAACAGTTTTCGGCGGAAAACTCCTTATCGGAATAACATTAATATAAAAAACTGGTTTCTACATCTCAAGAAAATGTACCCCATTATTATTCTAGATGTGCCTCAATTTCCAAACGTTCCCAACCCAACTCTTGACTCTCACATAACCGCGTTAGAAATCGAAAGGAGCATAGCACAATGTAAAGAAGGAAAGACCTCTGGCTCCGATCTCATCGATTATAGTTTTTATGAAAGGCTTCCTGAAAATTGGCCGCAGTATCTCGAGATTTTATTCAATCGAATCATGGCTACTGAAATAATGCCTAGCTCTTAAGTCCAACTAACAGTGTCCATGCTGTGCAAGAAAGGAGACACACATGATCCCTCTAATTCTAGACCCATAACAATGGTAAATTGCATAGCGAAAACTTGTATGCAGATACTTTGCAATCGGCTGACTAAATGGGTGACTGGTGCGAATTCGATTCCAGAATCACAATCGGGTTTCAGAAAAGGGAGGAGTTGCCTATACAACTTATTTACCCTTATTTCGCTAATACAGATTCGTCTCAGCTATCCCAATGGTTCAGTCTGTGTTGCTTCCATAGACTTCAAATGTGCGTTTGACTTTGTTTGTCACGGAATGTTTGTTGTATGTCAAACTAACAAATTGAGAACCCCGACAATCCAAGCAATTGCCGACGTGATCTTTCACTCAAATTTTCATACGAAAACTTGAGTGAAGGTCCTACGTGACAAATTGCCGATTTTCGAGATTCTGAACGACGAGTTTGCTCACTCTAAATGGACATTGCTTTTGTTCCGACCTTCCGCTTCGTCGCTTAAGGGGCCGGTTAATCGCCTGAAAGTCTCCCAGCTAAGTAACGACAGCCCGCAAACACGTGCCCACGCCGTGTTTACGAAAAACATTGCGGCTGGCCAAGTCACGTACGCCAGCGTCTGCCTCTCCCTCACCAAAGCGCGCTTCTTCTTTTCTCTCACCACTATTCCTCTCTCCCTCCTCCCTATATCTTTCTCTCTCTCAGACGCAGGGGCCGTATTAGCCGGGTAGCTCAACCGGATATTTTGAACGAACATTCTGGAAGGTCACTAACTTCCAAAATGTTCACTAAAAATTATAATAATTACCGGCCAAATTAAGGGGACGAAGGGGGTTCGTTTGGAATAAGGATAATTAAAATACATCCAAAGAACCGGTAATAACCTACATCAAAACGTGGGTTAAGGTCAATAAATGAAGCGGAGCTTCCCCCTTGAATTAAATAAAATAATTAACACCAGATCGATGTACGTGTACACATTTATTAATGTCTACACGTGCACCCGTCAACAAAATAAGTTTAATCTAGTTTCAGGGCACTTTTGAATTAATAGAGTTATAATCTTCGTTTAGTTAGTCCAAATTTCAATTTCAGCTTTCGAAGTTTAATGGTCGTTCGTGATTGATCTAAAGAAGAAAGTTTATCTTTATTGATTAAGTTTTTACTGATAAACAATTAATAATAAATAAATAAAATCAAACGACCATTCTGCGTGCCCTAGCTTCATGATTCCTTCGGGAAAATGAAGCTGGGATAGTAATAAGTAACTGGTAGAATTTTCATTAATTTTAAGTCACTGCTTATATTTTTTATATTCAGTTAGAAATTTGTTAAAATAAATCAATTTAAGAAAGTATAGCTTCGCCGCGCGGAAGGTTGAAGCAGCGGGGCCTGGCTGACAGCCCTCACCGCTTGGTTACGACTTCGTTGTCGATCTCTCAGCCAATCGGCGGGCTCAACGCCGTCCCCTCCGCTACAGGCAGCTCCGTGCGGACTCGAACGGGAGTCGGGAGCGGCTCTCGTCAGTCAGTTCGTTTACGGATATTCTCGAGAATAGTCCCTGATATTCCGGTGCATCTTCGTGGCGGCATCTTCTCGGAGGTACTCCACCAGGAGGTTGGGGTCCCCACTCGTCGCCAGGAATTCTATCTCGAACGAGGTTAGTGGTGAATGTGACAGGTGCCCCCTAGGAGTGTCGTGACGTACGGGGCTTCACTCACTTCGATCGCCTTCAATCTCCGGTCGCGGTCAGTGTGTCGTATTGTGAACAACAACACCTTTGATGACAAGGAGTTCGCATCGTACGCGTTTCAATCAGCGCACCCGACGTTGCCGGGTGTTGCAGGCTAACGGGGACACCCGTCAGCGTGGGCAAGGACGTCCCCACGAGTTCGAAAATCAGCATCTCCAGGAGGAACGCCGCCGCCGGGTCGCCGAGGAACGTCATCAGCGCGCCGCCGAGCTACGAGCCCGCCGGGCCGCTGCCTGCCACCGGGTGGCAATCGAACAGGCTGGGAGGGACGCCGCTGCCCGACGCGCCGCAGAGGAGGAAGCGACGCGCCGTCACAGAATTGCCGTCGCACAACGTTTGGCCAAGGAGGAGGCTGCACTCGTCGCCGAACGCGCCGCCACCAACGCTGACGCCGTCGATCCCTCTGGATATAATCCGGCAGAACCCGAACTTCGTCGTGACGACGAGTGGTCACTGTTGGCCATCCGACGAGGTCGACCAGAGACGAGAGATCAACGTCAGCGCCGGCCGCGTTGTAATCGGGAGGTACCCTGGACGCTCAGGGTCCCCCGTTTCGTCGAGGAGCCCCGGCACGTATTTCCGCCGGTGCAATTGACCCAACGTTCTTCAGGGTCCCAAGTAGCGCCACCAGCGATCGTAGTGGATTGCTACGACTCACCACCACGTCCGTGGGCCTCAATTGTACCACCCCCTTGGCCCTGCCGTCGATGAGTACCTTCATAATTTTCCGAGGTCCCAACATTCCAGGATCACCTCGCGCCGAAGAGGTCGCCGACCTGGTGCGGACCAGACGCCGGAGACGGGTTTCACGACCCATCGATGGACGGTCTTGAAGCCTGGCGTTATTTGCTCGGGTCGGAAGGGGCCAAACGCATCCACATTGCCCCCCCCCCACTAGCCGCCGGGAAGCACCCAAGTCCATGGGATTACTCGAAGCTTTCCTCCAAGCAAATAATAAGGTCCTTCCCGTCCGACCAAAGCCAGCCTCGCCGAACACAACTCAGGTCACCATTTAAAACCTGGAGTCACCGTTTTACCGAAGCGCAGAGATTCCGCACCCCCTCACTGTTCTCCTTCCCCTCACATAGTAAAACACTGGGGGAAGAAAACATGTTGTGGAAGAGACTGCATGAGCTAGGTATAAGTACAAAGATGATTAACATTATTCGTAATTTCTATAAATCTGCATCTGTCTGCATTAGGGCTGGCAGTGACACGACATCTTCTGTCAAGGTCACTCGAGGCGTCATGCAGGGGGAGGTTCTTAGTTCCCTTCAATTCATACTTTTTATAAGTGATATTTTACTTCTCGCTGATACTCCAATAGAACTCAGTAAAAAATTAGAAGCCTTACGATTGTACTGCGCGCAAAAAAGACTAACAGTGAATGTCGCCCAAATTAAAATCATGATCTTTCAAAAAAATTCCCAAAAGAAACCAAAATTCAAGTATTTCTAATTTGGAGCACACAAAATTAAAGTTGTCAATGAATATATATATTTGGGTCTCCCAATAAACAGCAACGTATTATTTGCCGCCGCCGCAAAAAAATTTGTAAGTTCTGCAAACACGGCTGTTGGAGCGATAATAAAAACTATTCATGACACGAAAGCAGACTCGTGGCCGACTTATGATAAATTGTATCAAAGCCTTTGTCTAAGTACGCTGTTGTATGGCTCCCAGATCTGGAGCGTAGGTCACCTGAACTACATCGAGAGAGTCCAGCTATCTTTTTTTTTTAAATTATTATTTTTTCCCAGCAATACTCCCAACTACGCCGTTCGATTGGAGGTGGGGGTGTTGCCCCTGTCCCACCGGGTCTTCTGTTTGATATTGTCTTGGCTAAATAAAATCTATTGCATGAACAGTTCTCGGTATCCAAAGCAATGTCTTGAGAGGCTTAAGGATTTATCTCAGCGAAATCAATCAGATATTAAATATAATTGGTATCTACAAATTAAAACTTTTTTTGAAGACTGTGGAATGATCAATACATGGCACTCTCTCTCGTTCGGCGTCCTTGGGACGTCTGCACTGCAAACTGGAACGCAGTCTTACTTATTTCAGCGATTGCCGATGTTCTTGAAACGTATTTTTGCTCAGTTCAGACTATTCAACAAACATGTACCAAAAATATACATTAAAAACCAAAAATTTGATCTTCTCCTTGGTTCCGAACTGTGTGCATTCTGCAAACTCGGGTTTTACGACTCCTTACATATGCTTGTCATTTGTTCGGTTTATAATCACATTCGGTGCAAATACTTTTTAATTAGTGACACTGAAGACCCAAGAAATGCCTGGTTAACTATCTTGACATCTTACGACTCTTACACCGTTAATAAATTTGTACAAATGCTTCATGAAATTTTAAAATTGCGTGCGCATATCTTTCATACCAGTTCTATCTCTTAGAAATTACGTGCCATATATCTGTATGACGGTTTTACTAATGTGTTATTAATTCACTCTCGGATCTCCACTTGCATAGACCGATTGGTCACCAACAAGTGTTTGGACTTATTTATTTTTGAGTAAAAATTATAAGAATTTTGTACCTGTTTTCTAATAAATCTACTACTATACTACTATTTAGAGTTATAAGGAACGGTATCATAAGTGCGATACCTGTGAAAAAGTCACCAAAAGGAAAGTGAACATTCGTATAACGAAAGCTGTAGGAACAATGAGATTAGTGCGCCCTAATGATAACTGTAAATATTTTCAAAATAATTATGAATCATTACGAAATCACCTACTTATGAAACACTCTGTGAATATTGAATTTCAGAAATAAGAATTTTCTTCTTTTGAAGGTGAACCGCAGACTATAATATTATGGGGTTTTATACATTATTTATTTTATTTTATGCGTTGCTATTGTTATCATGCACACGGCGCATAATTAAAGCTTAACATTTGTTGAAAATCTTTCTTTGCGATATAAGATAACGTCAGAAATACTCGATCGATTTTGCGGTACTTGGTGCTCGGACGCCGTTCAATGTCGCCAAACGCTAAAATGTATAATAAATCATGTTCTTCAAAAACATTTACAACTCTTGACTTCATGTAATTTCCTAGTAGTTAAAACTTATAAAAAACATTTATTTTTAAAATGTTTTGTGCAATTGAGTTTTTTCTTACTGTTGCTTCTTATCAATTTTTTTTAAGGATTGGTTGAATTTTAATAAATGGTGGTTTATGTGTTCGAGGAAAATATTAAATATTATTTACTTATTTTCAGAATTACAAATAGTTGAGTTGCATGTAATGTTTTCCTTGAAAGATTGAGCCCTGATTTATTAAAATTCAACCATTCTTAAAAAATTGGTAAGAAGCGACAGGAAGAAAAAAATCATTTACAAAAACTATTGTTAAAATAATTATTCTTCGTAAGTTTGAAAATTTCTTCATGAAAAAGAATGTTACTTCTTTCATAATACATAACTTATAATATCATTTCAATTCTTAAAATCACAGAAAACTTTTTCTTCCATATACCTGATTTTAGACACGACAACTAACTTAACATAAAATACGTTCCACGCTTATACAATTTTTTTTTGTATTTGTATTTGATTTGAATCAATTACTTTCTAAGAGATGATTTTGGTCACACTTTGAAAATGCCTTTTCCACGTTTTCGAGTTTCTGGAATAAGATTGTATTATTATATATGTAATATATGTGTTCATATATATATTGTAATGGGAAATTATATGTGCCAATAAAGATTTAGAATGCAGAGACTCAGGCAGACATGGTAGACAGTACGTCGATCGAGATGAATTTACGTCTTCGTTGGACTGAATTAAAAAAATTAAATACACGTAAATGAAGGATACTTTATATATTTAAATTTTTGACAGGTATAAATAATTTTCATAAAATAAATACGAGGTCACAATAAAATATTTATTTACGAATTTAGCATAACTGGAGACATAATACAAGATTTAATATAAAAGCTTACGACCGAATCCATTTCAAATCAGACAGGGTTCTTCTACACAATCACAGAATCTCTCGGGGACGAAATATGTTTTGTTTATGGAGAAAATTAGACGATACTTATTTTTCCGTTTTGCAACAAAAGAAATTCTAGGAAGTTATGCATATTTGAATTGTGTTCTTTGTTTCTCAAAAAACGCGATATTTTTTTCAAATCACAATGACTTTTGACCAAATTGAGAAACTTATTATTCATCTTTTAGATTCTGAAAGCGTTTATTGTTTTCCTTTTTGATAATCTGCTGAAAAATTTAAAAAGGTGCCAAATTAACAAAGTGGCGGCGGTTTTTCTGAAAAAATTAAAAGTCGATTCTCTCAAAAAACCCATCCGTATTTTTTTTTCAATTTAAACTTTTATAAGGAAGATATCTTGTGAGTCTGATGTTGACTCAATAATGTTTGTGGCCAGGAGAAATTTTTTTTCTTAATCGAATTTTCTACTTTTGTTTGATCTATTTGCGATATTTTTCATCGTTTACGAGAAAAATTCAAAGATTCTTTAGGGAGAAAAAATTTTCCTGGCCTCAAAAATAGCACGAAAGGAAACTAGATATTTTATATGTACTTGAGACGAAGAAAAAGTATCGCGAATGTAGGAACATAGAAAATGGGGTGTTGAAAGTCGGTTTTGAAATCTGGTCAGGAGTAGGTAGTGAATCACATGGTAGTCAAGGGGTCGCACAGTGGAAAAAGCACCTATTTTGGCTAAAAATCGACCGACAGTGCAATTCTTAACGGATTTTAAATTTTCTTTTTTAGAAATGACCGTAAGGCTTCCAGGTGTAATGACTAATTACGAAAATTTTATTTCCAATCAACAGAAATTTGTTATTCAACAACAAAGTTACAACTTTTTGTTGCTAAACTTTTCCGTGATACCATTTCTTCTAAGACTTTCAAATTCATTAAAAAATATCATAAATCAATGTAATAAATAACTATAAATAATTTTCAGTGAACTAGCGGAACAACAAAAATTTTTAATAATGTTATAAGCAAATTAATTTTAAAAAATCATTTTTTCGTGATTCGCAATCATTAGCTAATTTTAACCCATATCTTTGGTATGAAGTATCATAGATAATGATGTGCGCATACAATAAGTTAAGAATAGCTGATGATTGTAAATTATTTGAACAATTTTTATAAACTGCACATTTTGACCATTTTTTGATGAAAAGACGTAATTTTTTTGGCGGAATCAAATTAAAATGTTTTGTCAAAGACTCCTTGCTATCACATTTTGCATAGTAACCAAAAAATGTTAATTGTTTAAACAATTTTTATAAACAAATGCACATTTTACCCATTTTTTCATGAAAAGTATTGATTTTTTTTTGCGGAATCATCTTGAAATGTCTTGCTAAAGACACCTTGCTGCCATATTTTTCATGGTGACCCAAAAGTGTTAATTATTTAAACAATTGTTATAAGCAAATGCACATTTTGACCATTTTTTCATTAATAGCCTTGATTTTCTTTGCGGCATTAATTCGAAATGTCTTGCAAAACTCTTTGCCGTATACATTTAATATGGAAAAGTGTCCTACAGACACTTTTCCATTTTCTATCATACAAAGGCATTTTTTGTTTTGCTAAAACAAATCGTGCTTCAGGCATTCGCGCTTTAGAAAAATAAATCAATAACGACTTGAAGTTGCTGCTGCAACTTCAAGTCATACCTCATTTTGTTTACTTCATTTATTTTATTTTGTTTCAAAGAAGACGTTCATAAATTGACTGCGTGTTTTTACGAAGATATTGAGGGAAACATTGGAGTATTTTTTAACATGGAATACAGCATAAAAAATCAGCACTTGTGTGACATCATTTGGAATAATGATCCACAATTAAAATATAACAAAGTAGATTTGGTTTTGGATAATATTAAGGCTACGTCTTCTTTTGTTGAAAGTCAGCTAATGGTTATAAGAACAAAATTGGTTGACTCTTTTATGCCTTTGTATAATAGAAAATGGAAAAGTGTCTGTAGGAAGAAAGCATTTTTGTACAAAATCATGCTGAATTCTGAGAAGCAGAGTTCAAGGTACCTTTTTCTTGTCCACTTATACAAACAAAAGGTTTTGCTAATGTTGTGAAGAGAGGAAGACCACGATTATCATTGGAAGACGGATTCGAAAAGACAACTAAAAGGCGCGTCAAAGAACTTGCTTCAAGTCATGCCAAGGAAGAATTATCCAAAGCACTTTCAATGATTGAAAATCAGTCCGATAGTGAATCTGGGACGCAGCAGCTTCGTAAGGAAGATGATGGCGAGAGTAAATTGCAAAGAATCTTGACGATGTACGTAGATTTAGATATGTTAAAGAGGAAATACGAAAAGCTAACAACGTACAATCAAGAAATAAGTCGCAATGATTCATTTTCTCCGTATTTGAAGATCTCCGAAGCAAAAAAAACATGTTATCCAGGAAACGGTCAGCATATTGAAACATCGAATTTAAGAGCCAGAGTCCATTTCCTGAGTTTATTGGGTCATACAGTTGAGCAAATCTTATTACAAATGGAAAAAGATGATCTCGCTTATCTTGTTGGTAAAAAACTAGTGCTCTTTGGGAAGTTATGTATGGACAGTGCTTCTGCGCATCAGATGACACAGCAAAAGTGGTCGAAGAAGAGTGATGATATGAATGCGACCGATGAATCTGATAACAGTGATTCTGAGAGTAAAGGAAACATGAGCTATCACAAGATTCTTTCCACGGATAAATTTTTCTTCTTGATTTCTTTTGTCCCTCTTTAATTGAAAGCAGATGGCGATAATATTTGAACAAACAAAACACCTTCATCTGTCAATTTCTGTAGGATAATTAAATTTAATTTCCTCAAAGAAACTCATTCTCATGTAAAGAAAGACTACAGCTATCACATAAAGCTGCTTGAAAAAGTTCGTACTTTTTCCATTGATGTTAGTGAAATGAGGTTTGATATCAGGTTTGTTTTGAAGTGTACGATGATTGATGGAAAGGTGTGTAATATTCTTCCTGGACAGAAAGCATCTTCTCGCTGCAATGTTTGTGGAGTTGGATCCAAACGTGTTAACAACTTACCATATGTAGCTAAAATTCCATGTAATGAGGCACACTATAAATTTGGTCTCTCGACGTTGCATGCCTGGATTCATGTTCTGGAAAATTTGTTACATGTATCCTACAATATGTATTTTGAAAAGTTTTCCGCAAGAAAAAAGTATAAAGAAGAAACTTCAAAGCTGTTAAGAATTTTAAGAATTGCACCGTCGGTCGATTTTTTGCCAAAAAAGGTGCTTTTTCCCCACTGTGTAGCGTCTTAAGTGACAACAAGACGCTAAAATGGTACGCACCAATCTTATCTTCAAATCAGACGATTATGTTTTCTTATAGAACGTCAGTAAATGAACTGAAGTGGAAAGGCAATAGCTAGGCCCTCACACCATTATCAGGAGAATAGGTGAAACCAATTGCGAAATCCTTTGCGAGATACGAAATTATATCGTGCGTGCTAGCCGACTGAAATTATGCTATCAGTAACGTGGAAATTAGATCAACTTTCAGCATGAGGATCGTACGAGTTTTCCCGCCGTATCCGCCAACGTCACCTTCACGTCATTCTGTGAATAAGGATAATGAAAACTTTATTAAATTAAGCTTTGTACCGGGTCAGTTTAATGATGGGACGTACTAAAAAAAGCAGTTACATTTTCAATAATATGAAAAATCAAATTAGTAAACACATACAAAACTTATTTATATTAAATCATATTTCCAAGTGTACTCTGGATTTAGGTGAATCAAGTAAAGATGTGCATTCAATCGTCGATGCTGTTAATGATAGAAAGCATAGTACCATTTATCTCCAAATGTTAACACCGTGAATACTAATAGAATATCTTAGAAAATTTGAAAAAACACAAAGCGTAAAATACCCAATCTCTTTGAGGGATACAAACAACCAGTTACATCATTAGTATCAGGGAAATCAACATTATCATATCTGGCCGTCAATTACTATATTTCGTCAAAATTCCTGGGCTGAAAGTCGATCAGTTTTAAGGTCAGCATTTAATACCTGTTCCCCAATAACAGGATTCAACTTTGCAGACCCGATTCTTCGAGGTAAGTATATACTAATCAACGGAAAGACAACTATTGACGTACCAACCGATGAAAACCTCTGAATAGATTGTAAGAACTACGACAAAATTAAAATCTGGAAACCGTTTCAACTAACTCTCCTCTTCTCAGAAACACACACATGTAAAAATCAAATGATTACAGTCATCTTTATTCAAAATTGAAGTTGTAACGTAAATAAATTTGGCTGATAATCAGGATTACAATCGTATACGCAAAAATAAACTCTCCTTAAGTGTTAACTGTCCTGATGAGAACAAGGATGTTGTAATTCATGAAGCTATTCTGATCCGACCAAACAAAGATTGCCCACTTAACCTGGAGTGTAATATAATCAAATTAAAGATAACATTCACATTTATCCGACATACTAGCTAGAGGAAGAATATGGCAATGCCATTTTCTTCAGTTGATCTTGATCCTTTAGAAGATCATCTGTTCACATATCTAAGTTATCTCGCAGAGGTAGCAATTTCGTTGTTCACTTCTTATAGATGCAGCTCATTAGAACAAAAAAGAAAATGTATCCCTGATATATGTGTAAAAATCTGCTGCTCTACGAACAACGTCACTAACAATGTAACACCGCCACAAATATTGACGAATGTACTATCAGCCAATCCTGTATTAGAAAATTTTTCCAATGTAACATACACAGAACCATTAGTAAAAAATCGCACGATCAAGCTTAGGCGTAAAAATTGAGTTCTTCCAGGAGTAAGAACATTCTAGTATTGGGGGTTTGATAGATCACATTTAGGGGGTCCCGAAAAATTAGGGGAGTTGGATATAATTGATTTGTCATTCCGAATTTCGGAATGACTAGTCCTCATCAGATTTATCTATTTTACACATGTTTTGCAAAGCATGTTCTTCAAAAAAAAAAAAAAACCTTTTCACTCAAAACCAGACAAAATAATTGTTTTTGAAATGTACATCTTTCAGAACCCGTTTACGTATTTTAGAACCCTATTTGTTTATTGATCAAATATACGATTTCCTTTCAACGAAAATAGTTGTAGATTTTTCACTATAACTCTTTGTGCTTAAAAACAGTCCAGGATATTAACCCGAAACACTCACCATTAAAATAATTATTTTATTTTTTCAAGGGCTGCATTTCGTAGCCCCAAAATAGATAAAATAAGAGAAATTCCGTTTTTTGAACGGGTCACAAAGTAGCAGTTATTTTGATTTAGAATGTTTACACACAAAATCACATTAGGATTCATTATAACAAAATCTGGCAGGCTATTTGAAAATATGCTTTTTTTGTAGGAGGTTGTATATTAAAGCCTAAATAGATGAAACACGAATACCACTGATTTTCCAAATCTTACATCTCATGAGATTTCAAAATTGAATCAAATCAGAACAGAAAATCACATGGAATATCATTCGGAACATCCTCTTTTTAACGGAACCCTTACAAAATATTTAAGTTTTTATTATTTATTTATCAACTTCTTAGGAAAGAGTCGTCCTCTATAATAACGTTTTGTCTTAGTATCAGTAATCTCTTGTCACTTTGGTTGTTAGGAAACGTTGATTTCATTCTCTAAATCATCTAAGGATGTGCAAACATTTCTTGAAATGACTTGAACTACATTCTCTTCTAAATTTCGTGGTTTTGATTTGAGGAAATTTGGCGTTTCTTGCTTGAGTGTTTGGGGCATGTTACCATACTTTGTTCCAAATTGTAGAAAAAAAGACTTTGTTATTATTGAATGGAGGATTTTTCATGTATACGATGGAATATACATAATTTGCATGATATATATTATTATTTCCCAGAATAACACTTTTTCCCCGCGGTACTTTTGACCTCGCTCTACCCCATCAGATTTGATTCCGGAAATTCTAAAACTTGATATGACGTGAAGTCATCTTGAGCAAGCATAAATTTATTAGGAATTCACATTCCCTCATCTTGAATTTGAATCAATTTATTTCGAATTTCCCTGAATTCAACTTAGACTCGCTGAATTTAACTTGAATTTCGGTAGTTTATCTTCCATTCGTGCAAATTCATTTCAAGTTCGAATGGATTCACTCTGAATTTACGGGAATTCATCATAAATTAGCTCGAATTTGTCTAAAATTCTTATGAATTCATTCTGAAATCGCTTGAATATTTTTGAGTTGATCTTGAATCCACCAAGCTTAACATCAATTTACATTATTTCATTCTAAACTCATGCGAGTTTATGAATGCATTTATATTCCTTTGAGCTTATCGTGCATCATGTAGGTATTAAATGGAGAATTGAATTGAGCTGCACCACTATTGATACCTCAGGATTGATTGAACAAAAAAAGTTAAGCTCTAGGACCTAAATTATTTTTCATAACAGCTAAAAGTATAGCTGAAAATAAACGAGGGAACTTAGAATGATACTTGGATCAGCCAAGGTTAATATCTTTGGCCTTATTTATCCCTTTTCCCCATACCAGGGATATCATATAGTCCACACATATTATACGAATGGCCAGAATAGAGATATTAGAAATAGATGTTAAAAGGAATTATGGAAGCAGCACCGGAGAATCATGGGAGCATAAAATATAAAATGGCGACAGTCGAATAGAGAGCAATGACAGTTGCGGTTACATTTCAACATTTTAAGAAGATTTATGACTTAAAATGCAGGCCAATATTATTACTTCATAATGCTTGCGTCCGCGTAAAAATGATTCACATGTATTCGGACTGCAAGCTGTATTCAAATTAAGATATCCAGAAACGCGAGAAAAACAACAAACTTGATCTTGAAACGCATCATGCCGAATTCGGGGAAATTCATTTTCTCGATAACAGTCAAAAAATTGGCTGCTGTGTGAATACATGTTTTCATAAAAACCGAATGTTTTCTTTGAATATAATTATAAAACTATAGACAATATGTCGAAGAAAATAAATTCTCGAACTCAGCAATTTGGTAAAAATTACTGGTCTACTAGAAGAGTTTATATGAAGTAACTGAAAATTTGACTGAAAGTAACTTTGGAAAGATTCAGTTTCAAGCCATAGATCATTGTCTAAATGCACATAAGCCATATGTGGAAAAGGCAGACGCAAATGATGAGTAGTATCTGCATTGTGACGTAGGCGCTTGGCTTTTGAAACGAAACGTCGATTCCCTGAAGTTTGTATAAAAACATTGTAATCGTCAAAAGAAGTAGAATTATTCCCAAAAGTCATCCAGCATGGTAGTCTGGATATCCACCTGCGCCTAATTTTTCAGGTAAAAATTTTATATATATGAAGTTAATGCAGAATGTGATATTTTATATAGAAGACATAAATGTGAATAACAATTTTCTAAAATGCTGTAAAAAGTGAGAATACTTGCTTTTATTTTACGAGTGAGGAATCATAATGCAGACTCTTTTTCCTATTCCCTTCTTTTCTCCTTTTATAAAGAATTCCTTTCTTTTCTCCCGTTTTCAAGAAGCAACCGCTTTTTCTTGTTTTTTTGCATAAGGGTTTCGGTTGATCTGACTTGGATTTTTTTTTAACCCCAAGGCACTGACCCAATATATATTTCTTCTCCACGTATTTGAAAACGAAAGAAAGAAAACTTGCCAAATAACTAGGGTATCGCGTGATCTTCAGATCGATAAATATTTGAGAGACAAGCGCTTGTGCCGAAAGAATTGATGTTTTGACGGGAAATATTCATTTTCCGAAAGTGAGAAACCTCCGGATAGCATACGACCGCATCTGAAGGGCAAAAACCGTTTGGAAATTTATTTTCTTATTTACAATTAAGACATCAAAGAAGGATCCTAAGTTGTCTCTGCAGATCCCAAAACTCACGACTTGATGATCGTGAACCTAAAGTTCGCGATATACGTCACGAAACGAGGCAAAAACTAGAGAAAGTTAACAAATCCTGTGTGTGTGTTTGAAGGTCATGAGATAATTCCTGAATATTATTTTCGATGGGATTTCTTGCGAAAAACACGAATCTGCAATGTCTAAGTCAATATCTCGAACATCTTTCAAGACATGAGTTTTTTTGTACTAAATTATAAACTATTGTTTTCTATTTATACTACTTCTTAATATGTATTCCAATAAGATTTTCTGCGAGTGACTGTCATTAATAATATCACATTAATAACGATAGGATTGTTCGCGGTAAAAAGGAATGTGCTGCTTGAAAATAGGTATTTCGATTATTTTTTACTTCACTCTGAAATCTTTCATAATTTTCTTTCTGAATTTGCTTTATACTATTATCGATCTGAGGTCTTCACGAATTATTATAAGTATTGAGATCAGAATCGATTTCTTCATAATCTTCATCCTTGAAGTTTTCTAGATCAATTTCTTCCAATTCCAATCCTGGACGTCTTTCACCGTCATCAATTGCAGGTTAAAGCTATCAAATTGCTGTCCAATACTATGATTGGTCTTCAAGTGAACTGTGCTTTTACCAAAAATATTCTCCACACTAATATACTGCCTTTCACCATCAGGACAGATCCTACTTGTTCTCTCGTAGACATATTTCTTTATATATAGCCACAATCTTGCTTTACTTCTAGAATTAACCTTCAAAGCAGTTCCTCTTTATCTTATTTGTAGTACAATTCAAAGGCAGTCATTCTCATCTGCTCAGTAAGTTGTCGCTTGTGATATTTGCGTTCCGTGATAAACGTTTCATCAGCTTGTACTGTTTTCCCATCACCTCCAAAACAAACTTCGCAATGAGATGCAACAACTTCAGCTATCTCGCGACAAAATATGTAATAGTCAACTACAATTGATTTACTTAACAGCTCACTATCTTCATGTCGATGGGATGGGAGTAATTGGTTATAGACTTCTGTCTCTTTCACTTTGCCGATAAAAGCTATGATTATAGCAAGAACTTTACGAATTTTAATTTGAGAAGATCATCCATCGCAAAATGTTTCTATAGATGGGTTTTCCACCGGCTAACACTTTTTTAGATATTACTTTTCCGAGCCTTTTGAGGAACATCGCCAAAGCCATCCTAACATTTTCTCTTCACTCACTTTACCCTTCATTGTTAAGTCACAACGTGTTGGAGATGTTGACGATTTGAATGGGATTAAACCTCCTTCTTCCAAAAAAAGAATTGCTTGATCATTGGTTCCGATAAGATGATTGAAGGAATAAAAGTATAAAAAGTGGTTCAGTTATGGATGTTATAGAGAGTCTTCGAATCTCATTGTATCAACAAGACTTATTTTATTTAAACAAACTACAAAATTAATATCAGAAGGTGCCTGCATTGTGCTCGAGATTGTTTGATTTAATTTAAATTCAAAATTGACATCATAGTTTTTTCAGCCACTACTAGAGTAGTCAACTCCGCTGTTAAACGAAAATAGTTAATATCGATGAGTTGTAAATATCCAGATCCTTTCAATGGCCTCAACTCATTTTAACTCAAAATCTCTGCTGTGGAAATATTTTCTCAGACCGTTTTGCAAGCCCATTCCTAAACTTTTGGTAATCATGCTGTTCCAAATTATTAATAGTAGTTTCAACTAGTGAATGCAGAAAGCAGAGAAGGATGTCAAGGAGGTAATAAATCATTGTCATATATTGCTCTTATGGGCAAGAGGATAAAACATAGGAAAGGCGATGTTATGTCCATCTGAAATATCAGACAGGACCGAAAAATAATTGTATATAATTTATATTTTCAAGCACGCAAGTTATTCATTTTGTATGAAAGAAAGAATGTGTCGAGCTTTGATTGCGAGATATCGATTCGAAACTTTGTGATTAGTGTTTCCTGCCAAAAATCCTATAGAAATTTGGATTAAAAATTTGTCGCTACGGATATCATAATCTTGCTTCGACATTCCACAAGCTGTATAGGCTGTGACAATAGCGCCGCGAAGGATTTGCTTACGACGTCAGTTATGTACCTATAAACCAAATTTTGAATTTGGATTTAATCAACACCCTCACATGCGAACTGAATTGAAAGAACCAACTTAGAAAACAAAAATCATGTTTGCTGAAAATAATTTCTTTTACGCATTTCGATGTAAATTGGTATTCTGTTGGTATAAAATTAATATTTTTGTCTCAAAGTGCAACTTCTTGCTTAAAGGATGAACTGATTTGTCAACAATTCAACTTGGGGCAGGCTTTAATACTTTAGAATACAAAATAAAAACATACACCTGGAGAATGCAGTTTTAGAATGCGCGAAAAAAAGATTAGATATTAAAAGAAAGTTAGCCAATTCCCAGTAAATCACTCAATAATTTTGAGGCTAGAATTTCACAGGTTTTAAAAATAGCCTTCCGGTAACGACTTCAAATCGAACTTCAGGTTTTGTACAAAAATAAACACTGACTCTCAAAATATAGGGTTGCAAAACAAAAGACCTTTCACCCTAAAAAATTATTGTGTTTCGAGAAAATCAAGATTGAATGTCTCGTTATCATTGTCTGGGAAACAACAAGATGAAATTGATACAGATCAAATAACATTTTTTCCCATAAGTTCCAAAATTATATCTTTGCTCTTCAGTAGTCGCTAATAATTTCAAGAAATATCGATGCTGAAAGGAAGCAAGAAAAAAATTACTGAGTATAAATTACAACTAAATTTAAATTCAAACATTTCTTTTAATACTATATTGGGAAATGAAATTAAGAACACTTTTAATGGAATTAACACATTTTCGGAAGAACATCGGTTACTTAGCTTTTTACTGCCATCAATCATTTTGGTTGAAAATGCAACTGTTTCATTATAAATTTATGTACTTTCTTATGACTGGTACTTCTTTGGTAGGAAATAAATATTTTTGATTAAAAATTCATTTTCTTGGTGGAAGGTCAATCTACATGGATACAAATTAATTTTATCATCTGAGTATTTATCCCTTTGGTTGAAAATTCAACGATTTTCTTCCAAAAGAAATTTTTTTCAACTGAAAATTAAACCATTGCCTTTTATCTTTGATAATTGATGGTTTTGATTCAATAATTCGAATACTGAATTTTTCATTGAGAATTCGTCTTTTTTTGTTAAAGATTCAACTACTTGCTTGAACTCCTTCGTCAAACATTAATTTTATTGGTTGACGATTTAACTATTTTGTTGAAAAAATGTTTAATAAATAACACTCATTTAATTTAAAATTGAAGTGGTTTGTTGTGAATTGTCATTTTTTGGTACGAAATTCATATTTCAGATTGATATATTAACTGCTTGGTTAACATTATTAACTTATTAACTTTATTGGTTCCAAATTAAACTCGTTTATGGATTATAGTTTTTTGTTATTGAAAATCAATTTTGTCAACTGTGAATTTGAAAATTCCATTTTTGGATAAAAATTAAGATCTTTTTGTTAATAATTCAGCTATTTTGTTAAAAATTCGTCCTCTTTGGTCAAAATCGACTGTTTTTCTCTAAAATAAAAATGTTGTGTTGAGAAAATGATTTTTTGTGATTTAAAAATTCAACTATCAGGTGAAAACTTGATGAAATTCGTTCAAAATTAAACTATGTAGTTAAACTTCTTTTGGCTGAATTAGGGGAAGACCCCTGAATAAATAACCGAGAAAATTTGGTCGATAAATATTCAGTAAGATAGGGAGGTAGTGGTATCAAAATTGACTGACCCCCACAAAGTGGGGTAAGGAGTTAAAAGTTTCCAAAAAATCTTTACCTAATTTACGTAAGGCCAATAAGAACTTGAAATCTAAATGATTGTACTTAATTTTTAGAGGTGGTGATATTTTTAATCCAACAAGTTTCATGTTTATATGCTTAGAAGTGAAATTTTCAATGTTTTGAATTCTAATTGAAATGCTTCGAATTCACATGGCTCCTGTTTGAATTTATACAACTTTGTTTTTTGAAAAATTATATTATTAAGTCAAGGGATCAAATATTGGTTCAAAATTACAAAGCTAGTCTTATTAGTGTTTGAAATTGAAAAAAAATGTATTAAATTCCCTTTATTTTCTAATGAGGATGTATGGATGTTTGGGAAAATCATTGATGAAGTATTCAAATGGAATGCTTTTAAGTATAAAAATGTTTGAAAACATACCTACATACATACTTACATACATACATACTTTGAAACGTAATTGCGCCGAGTTTCGAAGATTTTTCAAGTGTTGTGTGCCCAAATTCAAGATAAGACTTTAAAAACTGTGTGGCATAAATTTCAGGTTTTTGCTACAATTTTTTTAGGTTGTATCACAAGTTAATGTCGAGGTACAAAATTCAAAAAATTCAAGCATTTTTTTTCAAACTATGCACGTTATATGTTTTTAGGCAATCGAAAATATTTCTATCAGAGGTCATTAGACGCCGAAGGTAATAAGTTTTCAAGCGATTCTTTAACAGAGTTTCTGTCTTCTTTTTTGAACGAGTATTCATGTTTTAAAGTCAGCAGTGATTTTTGATAGTACTCGTTTCGGACGTATGGACAATTTCCGTCAGTAGTGTAATTTATTTTTCACATATATTTATTATAATTTTATAACAAACTCACGTTTTAAATCAAGGATTCCGAAGAATGTGAGCAGAGGAGCAAAAATAATCTTTATTTCTTCTGAATAGTCGCAATGACAAAGAAGCAAACTAATTTTTTCAAAATTTTGAGAGGAGTGACTCGACAAAGGACTGCTATATACTAACTGTTATCATTTATGTTCAATGAAAAACATTAATTATGCCCCAAAATAGAAAGTGTGAGCAGAGAAAAATTATTTATATCAGATTTCAAGATCTTTTATATTTTTTATTTTTATTACAACTGAAATATTTAGAACAATTAAAGATTATATCATTCGTAAAGATCGCAGTCTTTCTTTGACTGGCATCTGTTAGCAGTTAATCATTAAACCGAATAATAGTTATTTATGAAATTTTACGCTATAGTTGTTGACTCTCTATTTATAAAAATTTCTAAAAAATGTCTCAAATTCTGACAAGGAGAACGCCTCTTCTCCCGACAATGAATTGATAATTAATGATTCAAAGTTTGAAATCAAACTTAAATCAAATGATAAAATTCCTGATGTTGAAAACGCATTACACTTCCTAATAGCGGACTGTTGAAACTCACAAATATTGTTGCCTCTGCTTTTCCATGACGAATTCAACTACGGTCGCTGGAAAAACTCGAACGCAGTCTTACATTAAGAAGAAAAATTACATACCCCAAGGCAATCGGTGCTTGTGAGCTCATGTAATAAAAAATTGTATATTTGATGAAGATTTTGGTCTTTCGCAGGTACATTCTAACACATCAAGTATCACTGTATTAGAATTGTCCAAACTAATGAAAACCCTTTCTATAAGCAGTGATTTAGGTTTATTTGATAAAGTAGGTGAATATAGTCTTTCCGAAAAACAATTAGAAGTATTTACAGAATTCAATTGGGAACAACTCAATGCTCTTAAGGAGATGTTGATGTCGCTGCGAAAAAGCTAATCTCGTTCGGTGATCCAAGCACTTGTAGTCCTTTTGTTCAAATTACTCATTGGGAACTCCAATGAAATGCTTTCTTTTATCCTTTAGTTAGCAAAAGAACATGTTGTATCCGATTATTCTGCCACTGTAATGAAATCTTCTGAAAACGACGTTTTGCCACATCGTTTTGGTTAGCTTCTTTTAACGGAGATGATCTTGTTCAGGATCATACAACTGATATGGAAAAAATTTTCTCAAAATCGACGATCAATTATTTTCAATTTGTAACGGAACGTAGGCTAGACATCAAAAGAGCGCTAATAATGAATATCAGAGGAAATCTTGATCTGCAGAGAAAGAAGTTTCTCTTTGAAAAACTTTCGCTATTTGCACGACTAACGGCTACATTGTTGAAATGCTTGGACCAAACCTTGCCAATAAAAATGATGCCGAAATTTTAAAAAGTGTTATTGAAGATCCAAGTGGTTTGCGTAAATTTTCGAAAGGAGGTGATATTTTTGTTCTTGATTGCGGTTTTCGAGATATAGAAGAAAAGTTGGAGAAAGAAAATTTCAAAGTTTTAATGCCTGTTTTGAAAGAAAAAAGGCAACAACTATCCATGCAAAAATCCAACGAATCTAATTTTTTCCACAAAAATTCGCTGGGCATAATATTTCTTTCTGTGCACGGCATACTCAATCAAAAATATCACCTTTTGGATCCCAAAATTGTCGCAGCTATGGTGATAATATGAAATTAATACATAAGGGGGCAACTTTTTCATGCTTACCCTCCTAATGATAGATAATTTAGAATGTGACACGTGAAAGAATATTTTGTTGAAAGGCATTCTGTTCTGCTTAAGGATTCAAGCATGTCGTTGAAAGCCAGTGTCTTGAAAATTGAACTTATTTGCAGAAAATTCATCTCTGTCGATGAAACATTAATCTTTCTTGGATATCAACATAAATGGTTAGAAATGAATCTTTTTGGTTGAAAAATTAACCACTGTGTTGAAAATTCGCCTTTTCCGGAGGAGTTCAACAGTTTTTGATTTAAAATAAAATCCTTCTTAGTTGAAATATCAAATATGCATTAAAGTTTTCGTTTAGAATTCATATTTTCTGTTCAAAATTTTAACTTTTGGGTTGAAAATGAACAATTGAATGAATAAACTTGAAAAATACATATATATATTCAAAATTTGTGTTTTGTATTAAAAGTTGATTTCCTCCTCAGACCGAAAGACTACACGCGCACAGCTTGATAAATGATGCTAGTCCCTTGAAAATTTTATGATTTTATGATCTCGTGCTGTGGAGATGACGAATACTCCTCCAAAATCAGAGTCAATTTGGGAGAGGGTACAAGAGAATATTTTTGAGTGCCCGACACAGTCTTCGCAGAATCAAGCCGAGTGTTTAGGGGAATCTTATGACCTTCTACAACTCAACCAATACTTTCCATCTCATTTCATAAATGATTAAACAGACGTTTTTCTTTCCACGAAAATGGTTGTATATTTTCCAATAAAACTGTATGTGCCAAATAAAAGTTCCTTATATTAACTCAAAACACCCACGATTGAAATACATATTTTTTTTTCTTCAGGGTTGCATTTTGTAACACCAAAATAGATAAAAATAAGAAAAATCCCCACTGATCTTTGACGCCCTATATATCAGAAGGTTTTTAAATTAGAATATCAGCACAGAACATTAGATATGATATCATTCGGAACATCCTTTCTTTGACGAGACTCTTTAAAAATATTTTAATAATCAGTATTTATTGATCAAGTTCTTAGGAAAGAGTAGTCCTCTAAGGAATCAATTTATACAAAAGATTCTTAAAACTAAGATGCTTGTGACATAACTGATGATGTGTTTTTATAATAATAAAAAAAAAGAATAGACACGAAAATAGATATACTGGTATAATAATAATTAATATTAGTACACGGTAAACAACACAGGTAAGAAAACTGTACTTAATTTATATATAGTCGACAAAACACTGATATTTTTCATTTGTTCTGCACAGAGAAAATTATAAAACTAATGAAAAATATAATTGTTTTGTCCACTATTTTTTTTCGTCACTTCACTTCTTAGGAAATGTTGATTCCACTCTTTGATTCTTCAGGAGATGTGAAAACATCCCTTAAAATGAATGCATCTACTTTTTTTTCTAAAATTTTTTTTTATACGTTTAGTGTAAAGTGATTTTCGACACCAATACTTCAAACAAAAAATCTTCAGTGGTTTTCATTTTAGGAAATTTCCATTTCCTTGTTTGAATGTTCAGGGGATGTTGAAACAATCCTCAAACTTCAACTTTGCGAATGAACTTTTCTTAATATTCCGTATTCTTAATATTCAAGTGGCTGTAGTGCACTTTATAATGCGGAATACCATACTTTGTTCCAAATAGTATAAAAAAGACTTTGCTTATTTATATGCTCCTTATTTATGCGATGAAATATACATAATTTGCATAATATATAGTATCATTTCCCAAAGAGAATGTATGAAGTCTTGATCACGCGGACGCTTCTATAATTTTTATTCTTGAAAGCGTAGATATGAAAGGTTATTTCGTACATAAAAGAGGTTTACCGATTATGAGAAGCAAATTCTTTTGCCTGTTTCCGGAAAGAATAGTTACTACACAGATACCGGAATCGATTATAAGAATCATAAAACTTGCTATTGCGTAAAGTTAGCTTAAATTAGCATAAATTCATTAGAAATCGACATTTCTTCATCCTAAATTTGAATCGATTCATCTTGATTTCTTATGAATTTATTCTTAAATGGTTGAAATATTTGTCACTTATTATTGAATTCGCGTAAGCTTAACTTGAAATTACATCAATTAATTTCAAACTCATGCAATTTTATAAATCCGTTTAAATTTCATTGAACTGATCGTGGATCATTTTCATATTAGATGGAAAATTCAATTGAGCTTCAGCACTATTGATACCTCAGGGCTAAGTGCAAAGAAAAAAGTCAAGCTCTAGGACATAAAATATTTCTTATAACAGCTAAACGTATAGCTTAAAATGAACAAAGGAATTTAGAATGATCCTTGCATCAGCCAAAGTAAACATCTCTGGACTTATTTATCCATTTTCTCTATATGAGGGATATAATATACTCGACACACATTATATGCATCGCTGGAATAGGAATATTAGGAATAGATGTCCGAAGGAATTATCGCAGCGGCACTGGAGCGTCATGGGAGCATTAAAATAAAATGGCGACAGTCTAATAAGGAGCAATGGCAGTTGGAGTTAACTTTCAACATTTTGAGAAGATTTATGACTTAAAATGCACGCGAATGTTATTATTACACAAAGCTTGTGTTCGAGTGATAATAATTCACAGGAATTTGGACTGTAAGCGGTATTCAAATTGAGATATCAAGAAACGCGAGGGAAGCAACAAATTTTAACTCGAAACGCATTACACCGAATTCAGGGATATTCATTTTCGCGATACCAGTCGAATAATTGGATGCTGTAAGGATACATATTTCTATACCAACTGAATGTTTGTATTACATAAGTATGATAATTAAAGTATACACAATCAGTCGAAGGTAACAAATTCTCGGACTCAGCAAGATGGTAAAAATTACTGGTCTACTGGAAGAGTTCATATAAAGTAACTGCACGTTTGACTTAAAGTGAACTTTTTAGTTAAGCTAAGCGAAAAGATTCTTTAAATAAAATATAATGGAGCATTAGTTCCGCCATTAATCCCAAAGAAATTTTGTGTGGTGTAGCGTGCTACCTGTGGTGGCTGTGGTTTGAAAATTGTTTTCAGTTTTGCAGTATAGATTGAATAAGTTCCTTGTATTGTTATGAAAATGCTGTTTCTATAATCACGATTACTTTCCTGAGTATTGGCATCAAAAATTTGGAAAGAATTAGTTCCAAGCCATACATCTTCCTCTAAATGTACATAAGCTATCTGTGGAAAAGGCTGATGAGGATGATGAGCTGTATTTACGTTGCGACGTAGGCGCTTTGCGAGGTGTTATCCAGTTTACGGGATGTGCATTTGCCGAAATCTCCTTTTCCACGAGGTTTTTCACAAAATAAGAGCCAGCCTTCATTTCGATAATAACGGTGAATGGACCAAAGTAGTCTGGATAACCATCTGCGCCTAATTTGTCAGGTCAAAAATTGATATTTGTGAAGATAGTATAAAATTTTGTATTACACATGGAAAACATGAATGTGAATAAAAATAATTTGAAATGCTTAAAAGATGAGAAGTAGTGATTTTATCTCACAAGTAAGACATTTGAATGCAGACTTTTTTTTCTGTTTTCAAGAAATTTTCGCTTTTGCTCGTTTCCTCTCGCTTAAATGCCAACTGAATTAAAAGAACCAACCAAGGAAACCGAAATCATGTTCACTAAAAATAATTTCTTTCGTTTGAAAAGTCTACTATTATATTCCATTTTTTCGAAAAATTGATAGTTTTTCTTTTTAAATTCAACTATTGAATTTCTGATCAAGGATACATCTTTTTTGGTTGAAAATTCAATTATTTTGATTAAAAATATATCTATTTTGATGTGAATTGGTATTTTTGCGGTGAAAAAAATAATATTTTTGTTTAAAAATTAAACTTCTTGGTGAAAACTTGAACTACGTTAAAAATTCACTTTAATAGTATAAAGGTGGCAGTACAGAATTGGATAACCAATCAAAAAGGGAATTTTTGAGGAAAGCGAAGAAAAATTCTGTCGATTCGAAATCATCGTTCAGAAAATACAAATGTACACACTGTGCTGAAGTGTTGCTGAAATTATGATCGGTTGAGTTTGATCTGGAAATACAATCCAGTTTCGCGGAAATAGATTCGAAAGTGTATAATCTCAAAATAAAACTAACCTAAACTTAGAGCAGGCTTAAATGCACATAGCAAAAAAAAACAATTTTCAGTTGAAATAAAGAGAACGTAGACCTTGAATATGCAGTTTTTGAATGCGCAAAAGAAAGTTTTGATATCAAAAATTTAGCCAATTTCGAATAAATCACTGAATAATTTTCGGGCTAGAAACCCCGTCGGAAAGCTTATCAAATTTCTTCAGAGTGATATCTAGTCGAGTTACTGTTGACATTTTGTAGGAAATGTGTAAACAGTTTCAAAAAGAGCAAGAATTTCTCGAATTTTGTACCCCGACTTCAACTTGTGGCACAACTTAAATATGAAATTAATGCCAAACATTCTTGCCGTTTTATCTTTATTTTAGGCCAATAAAATTTGAAAGATCATCACAGGGTTATCGAGATGTTTCACCAATATTGATTATAATGTTATGATACACTTAAATTTGAAATGAAAGAAATTAACGAGTGAGAGCAAAATGGCAGCAACAAGGTTCATTTCATCTGAGTAATCGTAAGGGCTCAGAACAACAAACTAATTCGTTACGAATTCTGCGAGAAGTGACTCGATAAACGACTGCTATGTACTACCTTCTATCACCCATATTCAGTGAAAAACTTCAATCATTCCTTGAAATAAAAATCTGTATTCATCTCGCGCTCCACGCTCGTTTCTGTTCATCGTATAATAGAAACCCAAAGTTTGAGCGCGCTTACGCAACGACCATATGTTATGT
>JAABKJ010002276.1:0-28424 GCA_011634705.1 Andricus grossulariae
GGACAATGTTGCACATTGTTTTCTCACTTTTCCCCTCAAACACCATTACCTTTGTTTTATTTACGTTAATTTTGAGGTCCATGTTCTTCATGCTTGTATTAAGTTTATTCAACATTCTTTGTAAGTCCTCGATTGATTCTGCCATAACAATAGTATTTGTTAACTTCAGGATCTTATATTTGGAATTTGTTTATACTTTCTAAAAATATCTATTAATTTAATTTTAAATTACACATTACACATTAAGCTTCGTATAAAATTTGAAATTGTTCCTACATATTAATTCATGGCAGACTTTAAATAATGATTATTTAGAGAACAAATTGAAGCAGTTGTTACCCATTTTAATGCCATTTCAATTGAAAAGTTTCAAGTTTTGGAAAAATTTTCAACTTTGGACACTTCCATTTATAAATTGCACATCTTTCATTATGTAATTGTTTTAATTCCTCATTTTTTCAGGCTTTCAATACAAAATTGTTCAATATTTAGGGTGACCAGAGGGGTGATTATTGAACTTTTTCACTTTCATTTTTTCGAAATTCACGTCGGTTGTCTTTTTTTAAATTTTCATTTCCACAGCAATTTTAATGAAAAATAAACAACGTGAATTTTATAAAAGTGGAAGTGGAAATGAAAGTGAAAAAGTTACATAATCGCCCCTAAGCTGACTTTAAGAATGTAGGACAATCGGACTTCAAAAAAGTGGACCAAGTAATACATAGGGTTCGAAAAAAAGGAAAAAGTAGGACTGAAATTTTATTGTAGTCCTACTTTGTCCTCTAATATTAAATATTTCGAAATCATTTTTTGTAAGTATAAACTAATGAGCTAAAACAGAAAAGAGTGAAACTTTGCAATTTTGCAAAGAGATAAGAAAAAAAGGGTAAAAACAAATTGGATAAATTGGACAAGATTAATAAGAAAAATATATAAAGTAAGTACAACTGCCATCTAATACACGAATTTGATTTTATGTATTTTGAAGGTTACAACATTTTTAAAGCGAGATTTTAATGAGATACAATTTTTTTTTGAATGAAGTGTCAATAATCATATGTTTCCAAAAAATGAATTCATCATGCATCTTTTTATAATATATAATTCATCTTATGACTTACAAAAATAGGAAAAATAATCATTAAAACATGAAACTATTAAAATATTTTTCATTGGGCAACAATTTTGATGAAAATCAGTAATTTTCACTTAGACAATATATTGCTCTAATAAAAAACTAAACAATCCTGTAGGACAAAAGTCGCATACTGCGAATAGAGGACATGTACGGGGAAATCCGGACGGATGATCATTGATCACGCTATCAATATTCATTACACTAAAATTCAAACAATTCAACTTAAAAGGCTTGAGTTTGAAATTATATCATTAAACTGTTACATTAGCATAAAATTTGATATTGTTCCATTTCAAACACGTTTAATTTATTCAATCCTTAAATGTCCAATTTTAATTTTTTAACTTCAAGCAGATTAGTCCTGATATTTTGAAATTTCTGTTTATTTTCTAGTAGTTTGAATTTCACATTTTTCAATCTTGAAGGCTGCAGTAACAGTCGTCTAATTTTAAAATGCTGTCAGTTAAAAATTTTTCAATCTTATATTTTAGTTTCAAATTGTTTAGATTCAATTTAATTTTAAAACTGAAGTCTTTCTATTGAATGATGTTGTATTACCTAATAATTTGATTACAAATTAATTAAGTTACAATAGTAAAATTAGTTCCAAACAATGTATACATAGATATCTAAGATAAAAATGAGATAATTACCATCCTAATTAGTTTCGTTTCAATTAGTTACTTTCCACTTATTGACTACACATGTACAACAGTTCGAGATCAATTGATCAAGGAGCAATATTAAATTGATTCTTAGATGAAAGAAAACCCTGAAACATGTTATACTTTTAAAAGAAAAGATTTATTGGAGATCTGAGGAGAATCACCTGCAAGTCTTCAATTAAATTTCTGAGATTGAGAGCCAATGTGATCCAAAAGTGCAGTTTGTAGAATTTATATTATATTCTATGGTACCCTCCACAGTGAAAGCAAGATAAGACGCGTGCAAATTCCATTTTTATTTTATGGCGACAGTGAGTGCAGCTTGGTTGCGCAAGATATCTCGTTACTAGATCAGAATAATAATAATAATAATCGATTTGGCCGACAATGGAGAAAGTCGGGGCGAAGGACCCCTCGCAAACAAGATCACTTTTGTGCTCATTGACGCTAACTACAGCCTTTTAAATCGCCGATTAATCATTTGATAACTTATAACACTATCATTGGTTTCTATTTCAGATTAGGTGTGATCGTTAGTTTAAGTAGATCATAATCTAAATTTGTATCACAAACATCGATGATGTTCATCAATTATTCAAGCTTCAAATTACCATCTAATGAGGCGAATCGGATTCTGACAATTTTTTCACTTTCTCGTGCTGTGAAAAATCGGCAAATAAATATAAAAATATGGGGCCTTTTTACCATTTTTTGGCCATTTTGTCTGAGCGGTTTTTAAAGTAATTTCAATCAAGAGAAAAAACAGTGAATTAAAATCTCAACAGAAAAATTAACACGTTCCAGACTTGGAGCAAAATACTTTAAGAATTTTCGTAATCGGTATCTTCAAATTATTGTAGTTGTTCTGGCAGGAGTTTGACCACTTGATATTTATCGCTTAACACAATGTTTTTCTCGTAGATAATTTATTACTTCATTACTTGTTTTATCGTCACTACTTTATGTTTAAGTAAAAACCCACAAGGAAATACAAGAAAGAATAAATTGATTGATTTATTGTTTTACCCATTGATCCTCAGAATGATATACTTATTTTACAGTCTTAAATTATGGTGGAAGCAGAAATATAAAGAAAAATGTTTTGCAGAGTAACAGAATTTGAACTACAATTACTTTTAATCGCATAAAAGAATTTGATTGCACTAAGTTACTAAGGAAACATTTTATTCCACAGCAGTCTCCTACTAGGTCGAAGTAAATACGGCTCTAAGTTTTTTGTGTTCTTATAATAATAACAGCATAAATAAGTTCTATAAAAAAGATAATATTCATCGAAGAAAAAAGTAATTTTGTTCAAGATGTCTACTAATATAAAATTCGGGATAGTTATAATGCTTTTTTGACTTTCAGCATTGCTTCTGGATCTGTTGAACCCTAATGGGTTACTGATCTTGCCCGGCACATCAGCAAAGAAATTAAAGTTTTCCAAACAATATTCATCAATGACAATAAAGCTCCAGATCGAATCGACAACATTGTTCCAAAAGTGGAGATCACTATTCCGAGTCAGATAGTCAATTTAAAAAATTCTACTGTTATCAAAGCTGGAGTTTTGGAAGAGAAACTACTGTATCCAGATCAGCAAGCGACGTCATTATTTATCATGACCCAGTCAGTGGAAAGTAGTTTGAAAACTCATCAATTTTTCATTCAACAAAATTTTTGATTGAGCTGTCATAGAATCAAATCCGAACAAAATCTTTGATGATCCTCTTTTTCAAGGTAAAACATATTTACATGTTTTCGTTACATGTGGTCCAAAAGTTTTCTCGACTTTACAGCTCTTGAGATTGTTAGAAACCATTCGAAAAATAAATCTCATGACATTAAAGAAGGGATTGCTTTATTGCATTACATCAATCTGTTTACAAGAATTTACATCAATTGAATTTGAATGGTTTTGTAATGAAAGTAGGTTCTTTCACTTATTCACCCACAGTTTTTGTGAAGCGAAATGAATCTGGTTATCCTACAGATGTAAGTGGACCAGAAACAATGATAGTGAAATTTCTTTCGAAGTTGATGAATTTCGCAGTCATAGAAGTTCCATCTAAAGAAGAAAGGTGTGGTAATTGGAGTTGTAAGAACAAGAATGTATCCTCTGAGATTATTCGTCAACTTTGGGAAAACAATCTTCAATTAATGAACAATCAAGGAAGGACGATCGGATGTCCTGGGGAAAACAGTAGAAGTACTGGATGACTGCGAATTTGTGCCCTAATACCAATTTTAAAAACAAAGAATTCGCCTCTCTCACTCAATTTTCAATGGATTTACTTAGTTTCTATAATTTTACCGATCTGGATAATTGCTTAAATTCTGAAATTTGATAATCGCATCTGGTCTCCATTAGTCATAATGCAATCGATGCTGGGATTTAAAATACCTGGAAAGCCTGACAAAACAGTTGAAAGAATTGTCTTTGGTTCAATTCTGATAGCATTTTCAGCTTTTGCTTCTACTTTCTTTGCGATATTAATGGACATCAAAATGACAGAGGAATCGGAGTTAATGATTGACACTTTAGAAGATCTAACAGGTCAACTTTTATTCGAACAATGCAGGAGAATTTCCTATTTGCACTAATACTTACAGGCGATTCGATTGTTGAGGCAATCTTAAATCTAAAATTGTATCAAAATATGAAGAATATGTAAAGACGTTGCTGCAGCACAAGAATATTGCTTGTATATTTAGAGATACAACAGCACACACAGCAATTCAGAGTCACAGAGATGCAGATGGTGGACCCTTGATGAAAACAATCAAAGAGGATTTCGGACCTTTCATCAAAAATATGTTATTTGAATCAAAGTCTCTCTATGTTCGAGCTGTAGATAAAGTACTTATAAGACTAATAAAGTCTGGTCTCATTAATCATTGGGAAGAGATGCATTCACTTTCTCTGAAATAATCGTATCATCGGAACATGAATATAAAGTACGAATCGACTGATCTCTTTATACCACTTCTCTTTGTTCTTATTATTGGATATTTACTCTCTTTGGTCATTTTTGTTTGTGAGTTTCTTACGAAGCACGTGAAAAGTCGTACCTGCAAATGTAATTATATCTGCGTGCATTGAAGTGCTTTCTAAAATTTTAGCATCTGCAACTTTCGTTTTAATTGTTTGAAAAGTGATTTGACTTTTTTACTCAATCAGAAAATTAAAACAAAGCCCTGGAAATTTGAGTTTGACTACAGGTAACTTTACGAAGGCTGAACAATTTAAAAAATCCAGAAATCGAAGAAGAAGTTCCCGAAGAGAAACGGGGAAAAAAATAAAAATAGAGATAGTGAAGAAAGCAGAAATACGACTAAAGAAAGCAAATCTGATTCTAAAGAAAAGAGAAGGTAATTTCAGTTTCTTTGCAGAAAATTTTGTTCAACAATAAAAGATTTGAAAACTTTCATTTTTCATTAAATATTACATTTTTATTTACAGGTGCCTACATCGAAAATAACGCCAGAATAAAGATTGACATGAAGAATATGTTATGGTTGACATACTTTCAACGATACGTTTGTCGTAATTTTTTATTGAGCACACTAAGGTATTGCAGAATTTTATCCGCGCTATCAAAAAATAAATAGGTCAGAGCAGAAATAAAAGTGGGAAATGCCGCATGCATGGTACTAAATAAGAGAGTTTTGCATTTTTTATTAAGTTTAATTTTCTCTGTATTTTGAGTAAAAGGACGTGAAAACAATATCAGAGCAGTCATCTTTAAATATTCTTTTACATATATTTCTCACTATGTTTCACCAAACTCCTTTCTTTTATGTTTAAAAATGGAATAAAATGTACAAGAATGGATTTAGCATTAATGTAAAATTTAAGCCGAAAAAATTATAAATAAGGAATTTGCTATTATTTCTCACAATACTGCTCAATACTCTTCACTTTCTGTATCTTATTTCTTAATGTTATTTATTTCATTGACAGTTAATACCTCGTATAATACTTAATACTCCAGTTAAATTAGCTAGTGGATTATTGCAATGGACATTAAAATTGTTTGCATTTTAATTTTTATCTTAAGAATCGTGTTTTAGTCATTCAGCGTCCCCCCCCCCCACACACACACAAAATTATCTCTGGTGAACCAATTGCGGTCTTAGATCGTTAATTGCATTAAGTATGACTTGGGAAGTGTAATTATCGCTTATATTCGCACTTTACGAGCCCTCAACATCCGGATTCTTCGTTCACCAGTTTCTACCAGCTTTTACGAGCATCCGATTCGTTTACTAATGGCAACGTACTTGTCAAATACATAAAAACGAAAAAAGCCTTCTGAAAGTGTCAAAGAACACCTTCCTTAATTAACTAGTTTATTATATTATAATTAAATTACGAAAATTATTTAAAACTATCAAAAATAGTGCGCCACGCTCAAAACATATTTCTTATTTTGATTGCATAATTATCAAATTTAAATTAATTGAATTAAAATAAATATTAAAATAGCTACATCGGCTTTCATACAATTTTAATTTTAATTTTTATCGGCTTTCAGTAAATCGTTAATTTTATTAAAATATAAGATTTTAGCCCAGCAAGAATTAGAAGCAAAGAAATATCTGAATGTAATTTTGAATGCTTACAGTTGAAAATCATGAAATTTTGAATCTCTTTTTGAAATAGGTCTGTCTTAAAGATTTGCCATCAAAGGTTCAAGTGAAAGTCAAGAATTCTCAATTCATCTTCCAAATTGAAGAAGTTTCTAATGCAAATCATTAAAATTAGACAATACTTAATTTTAAATTTTCAAAATTAAAAACTTATCAATTTAAAAAAGATACAAATGAAAATTCAACAATTTTGAAGAGTATAATTGAAAATTCTTGAATTTTGAACATTTTATTTATTAGTTCAGCTTTATTGATTAAAAATGGAAAACTCTTCAATTTCAACAATTTTCAATTTAAAATTCTATAATTTTTAAGATTTACAAATTAAGATTCATTACTCTGGAATATAGTTTAAAATTTTTTAATTTTCATAGTTTTTTTTTAAATGCATAGTTTAATTTTAAAGATTTACAATGGAAAATTCTTCAATTTTCAATATTTGAAACTATATTCCTGATTGAGCATTATAAATTTAATTAACTTAAACAAAAATATTTTTAAATTTAAGCATATCAAGCTAAACAATTTATTTTCAAGGCTTCAAAAATGAGTGAAAGTAAGAGAAAGAAGTTTACTTAAATTTTTATTAGTCTTTTCATTAGTCAAGTATTGTAAGGAACAAAGATTTTTTTTTTATTATTTCGAGATCTAATAAAAACTGCGCCTCAAATGGATCTGCTAAAAGCTGGCCTTTGGTAGTTTTTAAAAAGTTTAAAAATCCTAGAACTTTTGAAAAGTGTGATCAATCAAAAAATTTAATTCAGATCATTTATAAATATTTTTGGCATCTACTAAAAATCGTCCTCATAAACTGGGAATTGTAAGTCTTTTTGTCATCTGTCAAAATCTGTAAGCAAACTTTCTGAAACTCTTTTTTGTAGATCAATAAAATTAAATAATTCAAGTTGTAAAGACCAAGAAACTGCATTTTATAAACTGAAAATTGAAGCATTAAAAGTAAAAATCTTTCACGATATGAAGCATTTAAAATGGAAATTTAAAACACTTAAAATTGTATAACTATTATTTATTACTCATTGAAAGTCTTCTAATTTGAATAAGTGTTATACTACGGGCTTCAAAATCACTTTTTTAAAATTAGGATTGTGGTTTTCTGACATTACATCGTTGAAATTACTTAAAATTTCGTATTATTTAATTATTTAATTTTAAACAATTACAATTTAAAACCCCAAAATTTCAAACTTTGTTTAGTGTTAAGTAGTTACGTTTGTAAAATCATTAACACGAAATTGTTCATATGTATTTTAATTATTAGACAATCAAGTTTGTTTTCTATTCATTACTAAAATATTCCCAAAGTCAGATAAAAATTGCTATAATAAGTCTAATATTATGGCAATCATTATTCGAAGCCAAACTAAAGCATTTTTATGCCGTATAGTTGAATATTCAACAAAATAATTAAATTTTCAACCAAATAGTTGAATTTGTAACCACATAGTAGAATTTTGGACCTATATAGATAAATTTTAAATGTAAAAAAAATTAATTATCAATCAAAAAGTTGCATTTACAACCAAATAGTTAAACTTTCAAGCACAAGAGACGAATTTTTAACAAAATAGTTGAATTTTTAACCAAAAATTAAACACAAAGATGAATTTTTAACCAAACGGTTGAATTTATAAACAAAAAATTTTAAACTTCGAACTAAAACAGTTGAATTTTCAATCCAAGAGGATGAATTTTCGGTCCAAAAATACGAATGTTCGACAGAATATTGAATTTTAAACCAGCAAAAATTGTAAAGTCAAGAGAAAAAAAATTCAGAAAAACTGTTGAATTTTCCAAACAAAAAGGCGAAATGTCTAGAAATAATTGAATTTTCAACCAAATAGTTAAATTTTAGACGAAAATGATAGAATTTTCAACAAAACAGTTAAACTTTTGATCCAAAAAGACGACTTTTCTGTACAACAGTTGAATTTTCAATAAAAATGTTAATTTGCAACCAAATAGTTGAATTTTAAACTAAAAAACAATCAATTGTCAACCAAAATGGAATGGCTGAATTTGCAGTTGAAAACATTTATTTTCAATCAATAAAAAAAAATGTCCAACAAAATAGTATAATTTTAAATGAAGATGATTAATTTTTCATCAAAAAATACGAATTTACATACAAATACATAAATTTTCAACGAAATTGTTGAATTTCCAACTAAAACCGACCGATTTTCAATCAAAATGGAATAGTTAAGGAGGTACGGTCAGGAACACACTTTTCTTACGGATTTGTTTAAACTTTGATTATATGTTCCCCGCTCCCCCCCCCATCCCAGAAGTGTAAACAAGTTTTTGAACGACCCCTATAATTATTATTTTTCTTTATAGTCTGTAACCTGGATTTCCATACACTGAATTTGTGAGTTCCTAGAATTATTGCTGTCGTCGGCAATTTGGTGATGATGAGCGGCGGAGCCGAAAGAGCTGAGTCAAGCATGCCAAACAGCATCAGGGCGTCATGCTTCTAAATCCAACAGAAATGTTTAACGCGGCCCTGCCTGTTTACGTTCGGAGTCCCTGGATGTGTCGAAGGCCACTTCAGGCCATGCCCGAAACCATGCACAAATCCAGGTTCCAGTATATTTGGATCTTGATGCAAGTTCTGAGAGCATATATAACGTTATTTAAACAACATGCGGTGCAAGATCGACGGAAGTTGTTAACCCAGAACGACTGGCACGAATTATTACGATCAGTATAAATGATAAGAAAAAAATAAATAAAGCTGTAGTTTAGAGTCAGTCGTAGTAAATTTGCAAGAAAACGATCAAAAGTTCTCACGGTTCGTAAAATCCCAATGTCGATCAGATACTTAGGTATGTACGTCAAAGGAGAGAGAATAAACGAAAGTTGATGGGCGCCCAAGGATCCGTAAAATAGCTTCGTAAAAGGAATTCATAAAACAGTTCTGCCATATTTGCAGATCGTAAAGCGACGATTTCTATGAGGAACTCTCCGCATCACAAATACCGTTTCAAATGCAGCGAATTTATTACGAATTTTATACCGTGGATTATATAGCCAGAAAATCATTAATTTTTTTATTCAGCTCGTGACTTGCAAGTATAGCTCTTCTATTGAATATAAAAATACTTTCAAATTTCCTTTCAAAACTAAATTCTACTTAAGGATTGTACAAAAACTACGTCACGCTATTTTGAACACTTTTTGCACCCCTCCCTTCTTCGTCACAGAACATCACACAAAATTTGAACCACCCAAATATACGAAAACCCCTCCCCCACTTTAGGTCAAAATTTTTTTTCGATTTCTGTTGATAAACGCATCAAATAAAACACAAAACATGAACATAATATTTTAACAGACTTCACAGCCCAAAATGGGAGTAATAGTGGAATACACTGGAACTTGGATTTAATCAGTCCGGATTTACTGCGTTCCGAGAATTGATGCCCCGGTGGTTTCGGGATGCGGGCGCGCGGAAGGCGCTGATCAGTCAAGCGTGACAAACAGTTCGAAGGCTGCATTCTCAGCGCGTTAGTTGCATCAGGTTGAGTCAGGCCTCCAAATCAAACAGAAATCATTCACTCGACATTGCCTGTTTACGTTAGGACCGTCTGGATTTAGTTTCAAGGCTACTGCAAGCCGTGCCCAAAACCAGAAATTAATCAAAGTTCCAGTGTAAATGCTTTTAAATGAAATTATGGTATAGGTAACATATTGGATTTAATATTAAACGATTAAGATTTCAAGTAGAAATATATTGCATTTCCAACAAAATATTTCAATTTCAACCAAAATAGATCAGTTAATTTCCGACCAAACAGTTCCACTGACAACCAAATAGTTGAACTTCCAAGTAAAAGAGACGAATTCTTAATCAAACCGTTGAATTTTCAACCTACAAAGATGAATTTTTAACCAAATGTGGAAGTTTTAAACAACCAAAACGAATTTTCAACAAAGCAGTTGAATTTTCAACAAAACAGTTGTATTTTTAATCAAATAATTCAATTTTTTTAAATAGTGGAATTTTCAACTGAAATGATGAATCTTCAACACAAAAATGGGTTTTTAACAAAGATTTTAACCAAATAATTGCATTTTTAACCCAAAAAAATCAAATTTCCACTAAAAGGAATCAATTTTCAAACCAAAAAGACGAATTTTCAACAAATGAGTTAAATTTTTATCCAGGAAAGATTTTTCAGTGAAGAGAGAAAAAAACGGCAACCAAATTGTTGAGTTTTCAAACCAGAAATGTGAAATCTTGATAAAACAGTTAAATTTTCAACCCGAAAATATGAATTTTAAACCAAAAAGTTAATTTTCAACCAAATACTTAAATTTTATACGAAAATAATAGAATTTAAAAAAAAAAAAAGTTTTCAACAAAACAGTTGAGTTTTCAAATCGAAAATATTAATTTTCAAGCAAAAATGAATTTTCAGCCTAATAGTTGAATTTCAAACTAGAAATATCCCATTTTTAACCAAAATAGATCTTCAAGTAATAAAATGAATTTTTAACAAAGTGGTTAAACTTTCAACCAAGCAGTTTTAATTTTTAATCAAGAAGATTAATTTTCTACCACAAAAAGACGACATTATAATAAAATAGATAAGTCTGCAACCGAATAGTAGATTTCTTAACCAAAATAGATGAATTCCAAACCAAAAATATAATACATAGTAGACTTTTCAATTAAAGAGAATTAACTTTCAACGAAAAATAGTTGGATTTACTTCCTTGGGTTCTAGTAATTCAATTCGCGTTTAGGCGAAAAAACGAGAAAAGGGAGAAGTTTCTTGAAAAAATGGGAAAAAAGAGGAATTATTTACAAAAAGTGGTAAACAGAGGAATAGGGGAAAGAGTGTGAAGTCTGTATTTATATGCTTTCCTTGTAAGTAAAATTACTAATTTCATTTTTCAAGTATTTCAACAAATTGTAAGTCACATTTATATTTTTCATGTGTGATGTCACATTCTGCGTTACCCCCCCCCCTCACAAATCATCATAAAACCAGTCCCCCCTGCCCTATAAATGTCCCATTAAATGTGTGGAGTTTAAAGTTATTATTGCATACTAAAAATAAGTCTTTATCAAAAACAAAGTGTTCAAGATGAAATATACATCTTATATATTAAAAAAAAAGTTGTTGACAAAAATGTTTTTCTAAAAAAAGACAATTATTGTACTATTTATTTGAATCCCTTTCAGGTTAAAAGTGACTAACTCGGTTCTAGCCACGTTATACTGCCGGGTTCAAGGAGTTCATATGAGAAAAGTGAGAAAGTGAAGAGGACGAGGTGGTAAAAGAGGGGGAGGGGGGAGGTGTATAAATTTTTAGATTACTCTAGAATTTCCGTGCTGCTTATTAAAATAACACGTTCTATTCGCAACACTGCTCTCATCTACGTTGCTGATTAATATATCTAGCAATCACCCCAGAAGAAGAGCTTCACAAAGTCAGAATGTGTCATAGATCACACAAAAATACGCAAACTTACTGATGATAACATAGTGAGATCCATAGTCTTGACTCTAATAATTTTCACTAAGTAAGGCTCTCCACGCGGTCCCATCAGTATCCAAGGTGTTTCGTTTAAGGCGTTTCTCACTCTAATGACACTCTTCATCACTCATTTCTTATAAATTATTTTTCTCCACACTTTCTTGTCCTGACATACAACTTTAGTTTCCTTTACGTCCATACATTTTCTCATGCAAGTTCTTTCGTTTCTCTGGATTTTTATATCTTTTTGACTTAGGATCTCATTCACACATTCCTACCATTCTTTCCTACTGCCTCTGGGTACCTGAATATACTTGTTTCGCCAATCGTTGTCCTTTCATTCTCTGAACATGCGCAAACCATCTAAACAAATTTCTTTTACTATTTTTAAACAGTGTTTCCTCTACACAACATTCTTTGAGAATCCTCGCATTACTAACATTGTCCATTAGCGTTTTACCGCATACATTGCGCAGAAATTTCATGCCAACCGCGTTAATGTTACTCGTATCCTTCTCTTGGTAGGTCCACGTCTTGCCACCATATAGCACAGTGGGTGCAGGTACATAATTATGTATTGCAATTTTAACTTTGTTATATTTTTACTTCTGGTAATGGCTCCTACACTGTCGATAACCTTCCTACCCTCGTTTAGAAACCTGACTATCTCTCCATACATCTTTCCATCAGTAGTAAATAAACTTCAAAGATACACGTACTTATCAACTTTGTCTATCCTCTCATCGTCTGAGGCAATATTGCACAAATTTTTCTCACCCTTTTCTTCAAACGCCATACTTAAGATGGAAATTCTATCTGATACGCTTTTTTTTATAAAGCCTTCTTTTTACTATCGAACAATTGTTTTGAACTCCTCAAAACAATCGCAAAAACACTTTTATGCCCAAATTGAAATGCATATTAAAATTCTACCTACTCTTTCTAGTTCTGATTTTCAGCACCAGATAGTGAAAGGGTCGTCCACCATTCCCAATACTCAATAGATAGCACGAATCTTTAACGAAATTTAGATTACTCTTCAGGTAGAGAACTGCGAAAGTGATGTGTAGCAGTAATGGACCAATAACTCGGCGATTTTATCAACCACGGCATTAGCCGTAACCGAGTGTCAAGTATATCTCGATATAATTATATTTATCATACGATTATTTCTTGTATACAGCATATCTGAAGCTGGTTTGCATGAAATAATAATGGGAAGGTTCTTCGAGCAGGTTCCGCGTGGATGACGAATCGTTCCAGAATCCAGAGGAAGCGATCGATAAGAGCAAAGAAAAACCGATCCATGGAAGATCGATATCAGGGTACCGATATACATCGATCGCGTTAAACCATCGAGACTCTAACTATCTGTTCTTTCGCATACCTCACTTCCTACTTCCTTTTAAATTCATTCCAAGCCCTTTTCTTTATTTCAAAAACTCTATTAAACCTTTGAGATTTTTTTTGTTATAAAGCAAGGCTCTCCCCTATTTTGTGAGGTTCCCGGAAAAAGAAATTGATTTTTTTTTCAAAGTCATAGATATTAAAACGTGCCCTCGAGCCTTTGAAATTAACATGCATGTTAATTTCCAATGGGTAACCCATGGAATTTTAAATGGGAAAAACTCAGATATCAGAAAAATGGGGTAACAAATACTACTATTCAAGGAATCGTTTCCACCCCATTACGTTTGACTTTGACGCCATAACCATTTTGCATTGTGTCCGAAAAATGCCCCGAAAATGCAAGCTAGCAGTTTTTTCAAATTCATGCCAAATACGGGAGTTTAAAAAAAATTTCAGCATACATGTTTTGTATTTCATGAGTGCGACAAGTTTGCAAGTATTTTTTAACATCTTTAAAATCATTTAAACAATTTTTATTTGTTAAGGAATTTTTCTTTGTCCTGTAAATCATAAAAAGCAAGCATTTTCTGGAATGAATGACACAATAATTAATGAATATTAGGAGAAATGTTCATTGTTGAAGACATTTTGTAATTATTGCAATAAGTTCTATTCATTTATATTTTTCCTATACCTAATGGATGTTAGGAGTAATATTTTTTGTTTATAACACTATTAAATTATTTATCAAACCATAATTAATCATTAACTTCTGACTTTTCATGGGAAAGGTGGAGATATTGTTTCTTTCAGAAGTTATACCTCAATTGTGCAAACATTTATTATTTGCTTGAACAATTTATTTCATTATATTATTGAATTGTTCCTTTTTTCTTGTGGGTCTGATGAAGCAGTTAATTTGTGTATTTATAATATAGTGAAGAAAATGGTTTTAGCAAATAATAATTGTTGGACAATTGAGGTATAACTTCTTTAGAATAAGCGACATGGCGTAAAGAGATTGAAAAATTCGAATTTTCTCCACCTTTCCAATAAAAAGTGAGAAGTGAATGATTATTGATTGCTTCAACATTCAATGTCTAAAAAAAAATATTACTTCTATCATTCATTAAATGTGTGATTAGATCAAAAAAATACCAAATTTTTTTGATTTGAAATGAAAAAAAAAATGAAAAAAATGTAAATTGTTTAAACAATTAATAAATGCCTCAAACGAAAAATATTATTCTCAACATGCACATACTGTGTCATTAATCCCAAAAAATACTAACTTATCATGATTTACAGAGAAAATGAAAAGATTTTAAATAATGATTGTTTAACCAATTTAAAATTAGTTTGAAATACCTGAAAACTAGTCACTTATAGTATACAAAAAAATAATGTTGAGATAAGTATAAAAGAATCCCGTCTTTGTCACGAAGTTTACATGAGACTGCTATTTGGCATTTTTGGAACATTTTTGAATTATAGGGACGAAATTATTCCTTGCACATTTCTTAAGTACTAGCTGAAATTCAATTTCCAAGAAGTTTATAACAAGTATTTGTTTTTCCCATTCATCTGAAAGCTGAGATTTTCCCATTTAAAATCCTTGCCCTCTAGAGTGAAAAAAAATGTTGCAATGCATTTCTGGACCACCCTAGTGACCACTGACCAGGAAAACCGAACATTAGCCAGGAATTTTGAGCTCCGGTGAAAAACGCACAATAGTCGGAAATTTTTTTTTTTGAAGAGTGGGAATTTTTCAGATTTTTATTTTAAATTTTGCAATAAATATCGTCTCGCTCTTCGGAAAAGAGTGTTTGGAATTGCGCTCACTGTTACCAACCATCTCGGTTAAAATATCGAAGATAATTTTATGTTAAGATTTTAAAGTAAATATTTTGTTCAAAAACGAATGTTCTTTTTATACTACAAAGCACAAACTTTAAACTGTTTCACCTATTCCCCTCTTTTCCGGCTTTGTAAATAATTCCTCTTTTTTTTCTATTTTCAAGAAAATTCCCCTTTTTATCGTTTTTCTCTTTATATCAGAACTGAATTAATATAAACCAATAAGAAAATCCAACTATTTTTGGTTGAAAGTAATTTTTTTTAAATTGAAAAGTCTATTATATTTTTGGTTAAGAATTTATCTCTTTTGGTTAAAAATTCTACTATTTGTTTGAGGATATAACTATTTGGTTAAAAGATCATCTTTTAAGCTGGATATGTAACTTTTTTGGTTGAAAGTTAATTCTTTTTTGTTCAGAAAAACGATCATTTGGTTGAAGATTCATCTTCGTAGGTTGAAAATTTAACTATTTGGTTGACATTTTAATTTTTTGTTAAAAATGCACCTTTTTTGCTCGGAAGTTTAAATATGTAGTCGTAAATACAACTATTTGGTTAAAAATTAATTTATTTGGTTGTAAATTCACATTTTAGTATTCAACAGTCAAATTTTTTGTGAAACATTTGATTTTCTAGCTAGAAAACTCAACTCTTTTACTGAAAGTTTCAATATTTTGTGAAAATGCAATATATTTCAACTTGGAATTTTAGGATTATGGTACCTACATTACCTTTCATTTTTACAGAATTTGTTCCCCTATTTTCTTGCAAAACTCCCTATTTCCCCTGCTTTGAGAGAATTTTTGACTGTGAAGTCTGAAGTCACTTTTAAAATAATTTACATTATATACTTGACCTTGAAGTTCTAAAATGCCCCGTTCTTTTCAAAATGTATATAGTTAAGCAATTAGTATTGACTAATTATTATTATAAACGTTCAAAAGTCAAGCGGAAAAATGTCATTTTTGACCGAGAAAACTGGGAAATAGTCTGGAATTTTTTTTAAAGTTTGTGCAGACTCCCTGTTATTATAAGTATCGGCAATTACATTCTAACATCCCTTTTTCTATAATAATGAATTTCTTTGCTAAAAATGTTTAAAATTCCTACGTAATTATTGAACTTCCCCTAAGATAAATGAGATAAATGACGCAATTCTGCAAAAGAGGCAAATCATTGAATGAAAAAATAAATAAGAGTAGGAAAATAACTTGAATGCATTATGTACATAAAAGTTTCAATATAGGTAATTCATAAGAGAGCAAGAATATTTTTAAAAACCTATAACAGTCAACTATTATAAGTTATCTATAATGAACCTTGAGCATAACGTAAGAAACTTCATTTCTGAAGACTGTAAACCCTAAACTATTGTAATTTATCTATAATCTACCATAAAACGCAACGTTTAGGCTGTTGTTTATTTCTGCAAATGTTCTAGGGAAGTCAGTGAAACGTGACTCGAGTTTGTTATTAAGTTAAAATCGTTTTCCATGATAATGGTAATTTAGGGGCCAGGTCTTTTCAATAAATTCTAAAGCCTACTCCCCTTCCTTTAATGTCCAGTTCATAATTATTACGTTATGTTGAGCAGAACAGTTAGGACTTTCTTTATGCACTTTTACTTTCCAAAAGTCTTAATAGTAGGCGATTACGTACTTTTACAGCTTGACCATTTTAACAGGTAATTGTTGGATTTCTACGCACTATAAATTAAAGGAGATGACGCGAGACTATTCCCTCAAGATTATTTGATACATTATCCTTTTTCTTTCTCTTTCTGTATTTTCCTCTTTTTCTTTCTCATATACACGAGAATGTTGCTAAACAGTCAGGAAGCAATTATAGTTCAAACATCTTCTCGTGTGCGATTAAAGCAATGTATCAGTTTCAATCGTCGACAAAAAGCGGAGAAGGCTAATTGCCCTGCTTGGGCTGATTAATATGAAAATAGAGCGCAAATTTGTTACACTCAATTTAGAGAAAAGAAGACTTATGTTTTATCAGACATTTCCAGATACAAAAATTTAGGATGACAATTTAGTAATTTGGTGTTTTCCAATTCGAATTCGTGTACCAAGACCAAAAGTCAAATTTTTTTCTCGATTTTATTTACATACAATTTTAGCAGACTTCACAGTCAAAAATAATCTTAAAGCCGGAGGATGATTTTTTACGAAAATAGGAGAATAATAGGGGAATAAATTCTTTAAAATGAAATTAATGTATAGGTGCCATGTTCAATTCAATATGAAACGCTTAAAATTTAAAGTTGGAATATATTCCATTTTCAACAAAATAATTGAATTTTTAACCAAAAAATATTAATTTTCTATCATAAGGGATGGAATTCAAACGAATGGGTTGAGATTTCAAGCTAAAAACTCGAAAAGATTTATTTTCAACCAAGAAATATGATTTTTCAACCAGCAAACAAATTAATTTTAAATGGATTTTCAACAAAGGAGTTTAATTTTGGAACAAAACAATTAATTTTTAACAAAATGTTTGGGTTTCTAACAAAATAATAAAATTTTCAACCAAATAGTTGTATGTATAACCAAATAGTTGAACTTTTAAGCAAAAGTGACGAATTAAAAAAAATGTGTAATTTTTAAACAGATAGTTGAATGTCCAACCTGCACAAAATACAAATGTTCAAGAAAAAAGTTAAATTTTCAACAAAATAGTTGAATTTTCAAACAAAAAAGGCGAATTCTTTAAAAAATAGTTGAATCTTAAACAAAAAATTATTACATTTGAATCAAAAATGTAATAATTAAACTTTCAGTTCAAAAAAATGATTTTCAAAAAAAAAATCACAACAAAATAGTTAAATTTTCAACCAAAGAGAAAGACCTTCAACAAATAAAATGAATTTTTAACAAAGTACTTCAACTTTCCACCAAGTAGTTGAATTTTCAACTAAAAAAGATGAATTCTCAATGAAAACTTTAATATTCTAAAAAAGATGAATTCTCAATGAAAACTTTAATAGTTGAATTTTCAACTGAAAACGATCAATTTGCAAACAAAAATATAATAGTTAAATTTCCAGTTAAAAAATAATAATTTAAAACCACGAAAGACAATCGAATTTTCAACAAAATAGTCGAATTTTTAACGAAAATAGATGAATTCTAAATGAAAAATAAAATAGTAGACTTTTTAATTAAAATGAATTAACTTTCAACGAAAAATTGTTGGATTTTCTTATTGGGTTTTATTAATTCAGTTTGCATTTAAGCGGGAAAACAAGAAAAAGGGGAAGTTTATTGAAAAGAGGGGGAAAAAGAGGAATTCTTTAAGAACGAGGTAAGAGGGGAATAGGGGAAAGAGTGTTAATTCTGTACTTAGATACATGTCAAAAAAATGCGGAAAAGAATGTATAGCTAAACCAGTGATATTATTTTATACTTGATTTGGCTACAAATATTGTTAGAAACGAACCAACGATATTGGTAAAATTATAAAAGCAAGGGTTTGCAGCAGAATTTATTGTAAGAATTGTTATTAGTAAATCATATGTACATATATAAATCGTTTAAACATCGATTAAAAACAAAACCATTAATCCGTCCTTTATAAGGAAGCAAAGATATTTGCTAATTATTCATAATGAGGAAGCAAATTGGTCATCAAATGAGTACCACACAATTATAAATAAAAACAAAGTGGAAACATCCGCTAGTATTTAACATTGGAGATATTATTATCAAAATTCAAAAATTTTGTACAAGTTCTGCAAATGTCCCCTTTTTCTATTATTTAGTATTTATCAGGGTGTCTACCCGCTGAATGATTTTTTATTCCCGGTTATTTTCCCGATTTTCTCCCGTTCAATTTTAATTTTTCCCGGTCGATTTGAAAGATTTCAAAAGATTTGATTGATTTCAAACGATTTTTAGAGATTTTAAGAGATTTCTAAACACTTCAAAATATTAAAAAGATTTCTGATTGGGAACAGGAAATCTTGCAAAAGAATAATTATCATTCTGATTTGAAACATCAGATAATTTTTTGTCGTGAAAATTACAATTCTGATTTGGAACAGAGAATTTTGTAAAAGGATTATATATAATTTTGGATTTAAACAGGGATATTATTTTAAATTCCCTTCATCTGAATCAGAATAAAATTTATTTTCCAAAATTCCCTGTCTTGAAATAAAAATTCTAATTCTTTTCCGAAATTGCCTGTCCCAAAGTCAAAAAATTCTAAATCTTTAGGAAATTCCCTGTTCCTAAGTCAAAATTATAATTCTTTACGGGAATTCTCTGTCCCAATTGTCAAAATTATATTTCTTTCGTGAAATTTCCTGCCCTATGTCAGAATTATAATTCTTTACTGAAATGAGGAAATCCCCTTTCCGAACTCAGAATTATAATTCTTTTATAAAATGCAACGTTCCAACTCAGAACGAGAGTATTAAAATATATGAAACCAATTTTAATTTGCATATTAGTACAATCGAGAGAAAAATCCCGGTCAATGAATCAAATTCCCGCATTATTTTTTTTTTAGAATTTTTTATAGCGTCTGTCGATTAACCTAGAAAAATCGGTTCCAATTTTCGTACGGGAACTATTGACGTGAATATTGCCGTAAATTATTATCGATCAAAATTTATCAGTATTGGCATCTATGTTAATGCTTCGGGGGATTAAATACAAATAACCTGCTACAGTGAAAATAGAACGGGAGAAAATATTAACGAATGTAAGGGATCAAATCATGAAGAAAGGAAAAGAAAACATGAAAAAAGGAGAAAGGTTAGAGAAGGAAGCATAATGCCGTCAGAAATCGAAATCCTGCTGAAGCATGTCCCACGTAAAACGATAACCTTTTCTTTCTCATTTTTTAACATAAAACCATTATTACATTAGAATCAAAAATGTAATAATTAAATTTTCAGTTCAAAAAAATGATTTTCAAACAAAACAAAAATCACAACAAAATAGTTAAATTTTCAACCAAAGAGAAAGACCTTCAACAAATAAAATGAATTTTTAACAAAGTACTTCAACTTTCCACCAAGTAGTTGAATTTTCAACTAAAAAAGATGAATTCTCAATGAAAACTTTAATATTCTAAAAAAGATGAATTCTCAATGAAAACTTTAATAGTTGAATTTTCAACTGAAAACGATCAATTTGCAAACAAAAATATAATAGTTAAATTTCCAGTTAAAAAACAATAATTTAAAACCACGAAAGACAATCGAATTTTCAATTTTCAAATATAATTATTATTACTACTCTTATAAATATTAATAATATTCAATCAATAAAAATTATTTCTTTAATTAAAATAAAAATAATACTTAAAATTACGAAATTTAAACGTAAAATAAAAAGAGTATAACCATATAAATTAAAAATAATTATTTAAAATTATATTAATATGTATTCTACTTAAGATTCTTTTATCTTTAAAATAGATTTATTGGATGTAGTAATTCTATGTTGTATTGTACATTATTTAAAATGCATTAAATATGTCTCTAACTAGCATTATAAAAAATGATGTACATGTGCCTCGTAATCCATTTTTCAATAAGTCGATATCCTGAAAGTTAAAGATTCCGGGGAATAGCCTTTATAGATTATAGCAAACCCAAAAGGAGAAAAACTATCCCCTTTTCTGCGAACATGAATAAATCTCAGAAATTTCACAAAAGTTGCGTAGTTGCGTAGATACGTGTACCATGCTATATAATAATCTCGGAGAAAACTCGCATTTTGTTTTTCATTAGTGCATTGCACCATGGGTTCGAGCAGCTAACGAGGAAATAATATGGGGGCGTTGGGCGGTGCAGAATCTTTGCTCACTTGGAAAGATAGCCACCATATGTACACATCACTATACCCATACTCATACTGATATGTACGTGAGCATAGACTTTGAGGCAAGTGCGTCGTGAGCTATTGCAGTTTTTACCAGGAAAAGTGATGATGCACACTTGCAAGAATTCTACTGAATTCCCTATCGATTGCACTAACGAGAAACGTGAGAACTGAGAACCACCTACTGTACTGCACTATAGGATCGTGCTGCACTAAGCAACGGCATGGTGATCCCATGAATGCTGGAAGTGCATTGGATCAAACCTTGTTATGTAAGTTAAGCAGACCTTACGTAAACTCCAGATAATCATTTCAAATTCCAACCTGAGACCTGTCTGCTTATGCACCATTCAAAGGACGTTCAAGGATCATTACGATTTAGTCTATTTTTCACACCTGTCTACATTTTTATCAGAGCAAAAATTTGTTTCAAATAAGAAACCAACTTCAAAAAAGCGGCAGAAAGTAAAAAAATAATTTAGGAAAATAAGGAAAATAGTAATCAAAATATAATGATAGAGATATAACAATTTCATAATGGAGACATGAATAAAGAACGGACTAATAACGTATTTTAACCAAGAATAAGAACGATGTACAGTTGTAAAACTATAAACAATTTTGAAGTCAGCGCCAGGAACAACTATCAAAACCAGGCCATATTCTATGAAAAATTTAACACTGCCTGCTGGGCGAATTGCCTGCCGAATTTTCAAACATGGCAGACGTGGAAAGGCTTATTAGTGGGAACGGAAAACTTATACTACTGTTTTATTTAAACACATATTTTCTTCCACAGAGAATTATTAACTAAATATTTATTTGATCAATATATAGTTAATTATTCATTATTTACTATCTTAACACTGCCCGAAATCGAGGTTTAACACTGCCTGTTTTTCATTCAATACTGCCCTTATGGTTAATACTGTCCCTTAGAATATTTCCTGATCAAAATTATGCTCCGATTTCTACGTTCTTTCTAATTTTTGCAGTATGACATTATTTGATTTATTTTTCGTTTTTTTAACTTTTATTTTTAATATTTATTTCACAACAGAATTTATATTATAGTTTATACATATATTTTTTATATTGAAGTTATCTACTAATTCATTTTTTTTTCTTTTTATACATTATTTTTTACCGTCAATCCAATTTTTCAAATAATGTTTGTTATCTTTTTTTATTGATAGTTGTTTCTGGCGTCGACTTCAAAATTATTTATAGTTTTCCAACTGTACATAATAATTCTTATTCCTAATTTAGATATGATGTTAGTACGTTCTTTATTCATCTTTCCATTATTAAATTATTATAGCTCTATCTTTATATTCTGATTATTAATTTCCTTTTCCTAACTTATTTTTTACTGTTGAGCGCTTTTTTAAGTCGGTGTTTTCTTACAATTTTTTGTTGTTCATAATTTTCAAAAGTATCACCTGAAGAACAAACGAATAACATTATATTTATATTATTTTTCTATTTATAAATTATAGTACTAATATTATATATCAATGTTTTTATTTTTTCCGATAACTTGAAATATTAAGATAGTATAGTCCTTTTCCGGTTTTTTGATGTTTTTGTCATAAAATCGACAAACATGTTTCAACTCCGATCCGATTGTCACCTAACTAACGCTTTTACTATAAACTATTCCAAAAAATGTATGATGGAATCAAAATAATTCAATATTAATTCCAACAATTTTGAAAAATCTTCTAAGGTAAAGTATACTATAATATAAAATGAAAGTTTGATCTTTATTAGTTACACATAAACGTCATATTTCCACTATATCTGAATTACTCGCCCCCATACATCGAAAGTTAGAAAGGGCGACGAGAGTGACCAAACTCCCACTTAGATTCTTATTGATTCAAAATAATTTATGATAAATTGAAAAAATCTAAACGTTAATTCCAGCTTTTTTATATTTTAAATAGTGAGAAATGTGACACTTTTTTATCCTGGATATAACCTGCGATTATTGTTCACGAAATGAGGTTTGGTACTCCAATCTCCTGAATAGAAAAATATGCCGGAAAATAACATTGAAATCAATGAAAATATTCCGTAAGAGAAAATTATAATCTTTGAAAATATGCGTGAAGAAAATTAACAACTGCTTTTTATGAAACTTTTTTTGAATAAATATTCTTCATGAGAGGAATTTTTTAGATGAACTTACTTCAGGTGTTCACAAGATATGTAATTTTTAAAAAATGCTGTGTGTATTTTTAACCTACCAACAGCCTTTCTCCATAACACAATCTTTCATATTACCAAATAATATTAGTATTATAATTTATACATTTAATTGAAATACAATCATAAATGAAATCTATTAATTAAACCTGGGTAATTAAATCTGTTTTGAATTATTTTTTATTTGGTAATTTTCTATATATAAAAATATGTATTTTGTAAATATTTTTGGTAGGGAATAAATTAAAAAGATTGTACTTCAATTCAATGTATAAATTATAATACTAATATTATTTAGGAATATAAATTATTCTATTATTAATAATAATTAATTTAATTGTAATTTTTTAATTTTCAAGACAATCAGAAAATAAAAACATCGAAAAATCAATAAAAAAGACAAAACTCAAATAGGGTACCTCTAAGTCATATCCGAGTTTGAAATTTTGTTGTCGGCAAAATTGTTGACTAAAAAGGTACAATTTAGGCTAGTGTGCGTGTTCTGATTCAAACATCTTTTTTTTTTGTAATCACTCCAGGCTTTACATTATTGCAAATTTGAAGTTCAAAGAGTTCAATCTTTAAGGACTTAGAATCGATTACGATTCTATCTTCTGATTTAAATTCAATTGCCTTTTTGAAGACACTAACAACAAGTCGGAAGTGATTACAATGTCAATAAATTTGCAACACTATTGAAATCAATCTTGAAGAAAATGAGTGTGGTTCGCGCAGTAGATAAGGTCGATTTTGGCCAGCCAACTGGAAGCGAAGAATTCTTCACATCGGATTAGCATGATCGAGAGGGGTTCGGTGTCGTGATCCTAAGGTCCCAGATCATAGCTCTTCCCTTCCTCGATAATAGTGATCTAGCCAAGAAGATCGGTTGACCAAGATCACCCTATCCTTCTATGCGATTTATTTACGTCGCTCTCAACGTACTGTTACTTTCCACAAATACGAGGAAATACTCCTCTGTGGAACTCAATTACGAAAAACTACTAACTTTCCTAGGAAAACTAAAATAACTTTATTTCCTTTCTCCAAATTTATTCTCATCACACATGGGACTTGATTTTTTTTTAAATTCATAATGAAACTAAAATCGAAATTATTCTAGGTATATAAAAATCAATTCAACTTCTATTGTTCCATATCAAGCCTGGGGCCGTTCCCTCCCATTCTTCGTCACAAATTGTGTATTCAAAAAGAGAAATATTCTACAAAACAGTTAAATTTTCAACAAAATAGTAGAAAAGTTGTAAAAGAAAAGACTTTAATTTAAATAAAAAACATGTGAATTTAATCAAAATGATTAATCCTCGGCAAAAAAATGTAATAGTTGATATTTCAACCAAGAATGATTTTAATTTGAAATCAAAGACAGTTGAATGTTTGACCCAAAAAAACGAACTTTGAACAAAGAAGTTAAATTTTGTAGCCAAATAGTTGAATTTTAGACTAAAAACTATCAATTTTCAACGACAAATTATAGTTAAATTTTCAGTTGAAAAAATGTATTTCAACAAAACAGTTAATTTTTCAATGAAACAGACGGATCTTCAACTAGCAAAATGAATTTTTGAACTTTCAATCAAGCAGTTCAATTTTCGAGCAAGAAAATTAATTTTCTATCGAAAAATATGAATTTACAACAAACTACATAAATTTTCAACCAAATTGAGAAATTTTTAATTAGGAACGATCAATATTTAATCAATAATTGAATTTAACGAAGACATTTTAAACTTTCAGTTAAAAAATTAATTTAAAAAAAAACTAATTTTTAACGAAATAGTCCATTTTTCAACCAGAGATGGATTTTTATATAATAAAATGAATTTTTGAAAAATCAGTTGAGCTTTTAACCAAGCAGTTGAATTTTCAACTAAAACTGATCAATTGTCAACCAAAAATACAAGTCTTAAATAATTTTTATAATATTTCAAACTCTTTTGATATCTTATCTAGTACTTTTGTCCAACAAATTATTTAAGACTCGTAAAAATTTAAAAAGAATTAAGATTTATCTCATTTAGAGAGAAATCTTCATTAAAAAAAACCTTCAAAGAAAGGGTAATATTTGAGACTTTGTCTTGAATTTTGATTTATAAAAAGAATTAAGTTGGAATTTTCCTATTTTTTGTCCTGAAAAATTTCAACTCAAAAGGATAAAATAAATAGGGCTTTTCCGGTACTTTTGTTCTAAAAAAGCCCTGTTAAAAAAATAAATAATTAAGTGGGACTTTTGACCTGAAAAGTCCTAGTGGAACGCGACATATTTTGAACTTTTTTGGTACTTTCGTATTATTTCAGCAGTACTTTTTTGGATATAAGTATCAGGAGCATTTCCCAAAATTTCGAAAACGATAAAATGGAAATTTTCTAGTACTTTTATTCCAAAAATTATTTACAACTTTAAACATTTTGTAAACAAAAATATTATACAGGAATTTTCCGGTACTTTTTCAAACAAGAATCCTGGTGAATCGGGATATATTTTAAACTCTTTTGGTACTTTAGAACTATTTCAGCAGTAATTTTTTGGGGAATGAATCCCATCAGAATCACAAAGCCTTTTTTGTAGGCGCACGGCACTTACTTTGACTGTTTTTTTCCCCCCCTCGGGTACCCACATATTTATTTTGCTAATTTTCTGGCGGATATTTCGAAGCAAAAGTAAAAAAATACTCAGCGAATTTTCCCTAGGCGCGGGGAAATTGCAAGTTTCGCGGAAAACACAACGTCACGGATACAGGTAAATGGACTCTCACGTTTGTGCTCATAAGGGCGTAACGTGGATACAGAGTCTATGTAATTTACCGCACCTTTTGTGACGACTTCTCTTCTATACACGCGCCTTAAAATGACAGCTTGGAGCATTTTGTGAGTGTACCGTAAATTATCCTACATGTTACCGGGAATATTTCACCAGGTGACGGTAAACTAGCATTAATGCCAGACTTACGTCTCACAAATTTCATGTATGATGAATTATATTCTCTTTTCGCTTTCAAATTTCTTTGAAACAAAGGCTTTTTCCTCAGTTGAGAAAAAGGCCGATTTTGTGGCTCTTATTAAGTTTCACTTATTACCAGATCGCGTGGTTAACGATCAGCGTTCACTGGCCATTTCTGCTTTTACGAGGGATGTAATTTAGAGCCAATCGTTGATTTATTAAATTTTAATGACCTTAAAGTATCAGGAAAGAAAATTAACTTCAACGGAAATTCTTGCTTGATTATGAGGCACTACGCAAAGTGCAATTTATTTTATTTGCTGCAAAGTTGAATTTGAAATTATTTAAGGTTTAGAAGGCTTACAAATCGAATTTCGAAGGTTAATCAGGTTGTCCTAACCGATTGATGATTTTCAATTTCCGATAATTTAGCAATTTTCTCCCGAACAAGTGTTAATATTTCCCGTTCAATTTAAAGGAGTTCAAAAGATTTTTAATAATTTCAAACATTTTAAAAGACTTTTCGAGACATTTCTAAACATTTTAATGGACTTAAAAGCTCTCTGATTTGAAACAGGGAATTTAGGAAAAGAATTATAATTCTGAGTTTGAACAGGAAATTTTTTAGTTCCCTTGTTCTGCATCAGAATTAAAATTATTTTCAAAAATTTCCGTTCCATGTCGAAAATGCTTTGTTCCAAGTCAAATAATCATTCTTTACGAAGACTTTCTGTCCTAAAGTCTAAATTATAATTTATTCTTTACGGAAATCCCCATACAACATTTTCTATTCTAATAGATTTAATGCTTTCACGATGATTCATTATAATAAAAGGAGGTGTTTCGGGTTTCAATCGTGGCAAAAACTACGAATCTTGCCGTCGTTTCGTGAACATTGCAGTTCAATTCTTTAGGGCTAACCTCAAACTGAAACCCTGAAGAACTGTTAGCCCTGAAGAAGTGAACTGCAATGTTCACGAAACGCCGGCAAGGTTCGTAGTTCTTGCACACGATTGAAACCCGAAACACCTTCTTTTATTATTTTCTATTATAATTCACAAATATAGTAGCCTCCTTTTTTACATTCTCATCTCAATGAGAAGGTATTGGTTTTATGTGAAAAATGACTTTCGCGGACTCAATCAAATGTCGACGTTTCTAGACCCCCTGAGTTAGGGAAAACGGTTTTTACGAAGGTGTCTGTCTGCCTGTCCTTCTGTCTGTCCGTCTATCTGTCTGTCTGTCGGCCTGTAGTCTGTAGTATTGTGTAAGCACGATAACTTTCGAAAGATTGATCAGAATAGATTGTGCTTTGGCATACTTTTTGAAAGCCTGAAAAGAAATAACAAGTTCGTTAACCAGCTATTTTGGATCAAAATTCAAAAAGTGAGCATATTTTGAATATTTCCGAGACCACTTTTTTTTTAATTTGTTAATTCTATGTTTGGTCGTTAGTAGTACTCCAAGAGACAAACAATTTATTTTTCGTAAATTTTTTCGATGAAATCAAAATGTTCAAAGTTATAGCATTTTCAAAATCGCAAAAAACAAAAGAAAATTAATATTTCAGGCCGAACAACGCGTGATATGAAAAAAAGTCAGGGAAGAAAAACGTTTCTTTTTGAGAGCCACACATGATTGTTATAACAACTTTTTGAATATTTTCGAAAAATCGAAAATTCAAATTTTGATCGTACAAAAAAAATAATTAACAATTAACAATTCCATTTTGCGGTCAAACTATGCAAGATACAAAAACAGGTGAGGATAATAAAATCGTGCAACCAAAAAAGTTCTAGAAATTTATTTCTAATCACTTTTTGATAAGACGCGTAGTTGTTGTTTTATTCGTGAAAAATAACACTTGAAATAAAGAAATTTTAATGTTTTGGAAGACGACGCAAGGACAAAAAGAAAAATAATATGCAAACTTGTTCACTCAAGTGGATGTACTAATTTGTTATTTATAATTTTCAGAAAGGGCGAGTATATTTTTCAATCGTGAAAAATAAGCAAAAAAATAAAAAATCTAAATTTTTTTAAAGTGACACAAGAGATAAAAAAAAATGAAGACACAAACTGTTCAACCGAAAAAGATCTACAAATTTGTTATAAACACTTGCTATAAAAGTTCATCAAAAATTAAAAATTAAAATTCTGGAAAAACGACACAAGCTGCAATAACTTTTTATTTAACAACATTTTTCGCCTAAATTATATCTACAAATTTGCTCA
>JAABKJ010002277.1:0-28422 GCA_011634705.1 Andricus grossulariae
ATATATATATATATATATATATAATTATCCCCTTTTACATTAGCATCATTGTACATGACTTATTGAAAAATTTTCAACTTATTTTTAAAGAAAATAATAAGTTTGTCTTACTTTTTTCACATTTTTTTAAGTGTGTGGAAATTTAATACATACATTTTCAAGAGATTGAGAACATAAAAACAACAAAAAAGACAAAACTCCCATAAGTGGACCTCTAAATCATATCCAATTTTGAATTTTCTTTCGGAAAAATTTTTTGACTAAAAAGGTACAACTTACGCTAGTGTGTCTGTTCAGATTCGAAAATTATTATTTTTTTCAATCACCCCAGTCTACATGCACATTGAAATTTGAAAACTGAGCTTTCCATAACATTTTTTACATCTTTTTTTAATTAATAAGTTTTTATGATTACTTAAACTACCTGAATCTAAAGAAACATTGTTTGCAGGTAAAAAATATAATTTTCAAAGTCATAAAGATTAATAGCCCAACATAAGAAAATTGGAACTTTTCTCTCGCTCTGAAATTCATTTATTTTTTGAACGGAAAATTTAAATATTTGATTTTTGGTTAAAAGTGCCTATTTTTTATTTGAAAATTCAACTTGGGGAGATATAAGCACAAATACAAAAAAAAAATCATTTTGATTTTAATATAATAATGCGTATATTGTCCTTAATATTAATGAAATGAAATTAAATAAATGATTTTACATATATTAGTATTTTAAATTAATAATGATCTACAGTAGGGCGGTCTGCCCTACTTGGCTGGAAATTAAAGTCCTATATTAAAAATTTTGTTGTTGTTGGAAATTCATCATTTTATATTTTAGGTGATCATTTTAATTTAAATTTTCATCTCTTTGATTTGAAATATAACTATTTTAGCTGAAAATTAGTCTTTTTTGTTTGAAAATTAATTTCTTTACTGAAAATTTAACTTTTATATTTTTGGCTCGAAATTTATCTTTTTTAGTGAAAGATTCAACTATTTGATTAAAAATTTATCTTTTCTAAATGAAAATTCAACCATTTCGTTGACAATTCAAATATTTTATTGAAAACTCATATTTTTTGGTAGAAAATTAATCGTCTTAGTTGAAAAGTCAATTAATTTGTTGGAAATTTAACTCTGTTGTTGAAAATTCAGTTTTGTGATTAAAGATTCATAATTTTATGTGTAAATTCATCTGGTTTGGTAGAAATTTCATCTTTTTAGTTGAAAATATTATTATTTTTCAATGAAAGTTAATTTTTTTGGTTGAAAAGCCTACTATTATATTTTTCGTTGAGAATTAATCTTGAAAATTTACTTATTTTTTGGGAAATTCATTAAGTTTTTTTAGGAAGTCATTCCTTGTAATTTAAAATAAGCCTTTTTCAAAATTGTTTTTTGTGAAAAAATGTTTGTTTTTGTCAAATTGAAGCGATTTTGATTTGAAATGAAAATATTTTTTTGATTGAAATATTAATTTTTTCAGCTAAATATTTACCTATTAAATTTTTGATTGAAAAGTTATCTTTTTTAGAGACAAATTCAAATATTTGTTTGAATCCTCATACGTTTTATTACAAATTTCATTTTTTTGTTAAACAGTTAATTTTTTTTATTGAAAATTCACCTTTCCATTATGTGAAATTTATCATTTTTTTTCTGCCCCTGAAATTCCAAATTTTGTACAACATTTCTTGTTTTGAAACGAGAAAATGTTTTCTAGTTTCAAAAAAAGAAATTGCTTGGAAACAATTTTTATCGAAAATAATAAAACAACAGTATTTTATCTTGATACTTCCATCAACTGAAGATTATTTTTTTTGCACAAAAAGAGAAAAAGGGACTAAAATAATTGAAGGTGGAAAGATACGAGGTCAGGTACAACTCACCATTAGTCGCTTTGTGAATTAATCCATCCGTTATAATTAACACAAGAAGACCGAGAGTCCTTCAAGTAAATCGTAACTAATGACAAAATCTATACATCAATAACAATAAATTTAGATTTTTCCTTTCGGGTTTAATTAACACATAGTCTCTCAGTCTAAATTAGTAAGAAGTTACTATGACATTCATCATTTATCATTTACAATTTTACAGTGCATTTTATAATATATAACACGTGGATAAGACGATTGTTAAGGAAGGTATCAAATGTCCGACTACACCATCCCTTTTCTACTTAAATATATTTTTCTACGTAAGCAGAGAGAATTAATGATGAAAGCAGGAATTTTTTAAAAATAAGAATCGACTATTTGATAGATTGCATATTTAGTTTAAAACTTGAATTCCAGTAGAAAAGGTAGTTCTGACAAGACCGCACAATTTATAGTATTTTCATGCATGACTATACATACTTTCCCTACTGAAAACTATAGATTTTTTCTTTTAAAGCAAGATTGTACGATTTAAGTGAGATCCATATATTTTTCATAATACTAAAAGCATGTTAAGAAGACATTATAATTTCAATAAATTCTTGAGACACGTATCTAAAGGACTTTTTTAAATAAACGTTCAAAATATTTTCTGTATTGAAGAGTTAACTAGCAATATGGTAATTCAGAATAAACTGTATTTAAATAAATAAATGTGGCTCAAAATTACTATGTATGGCTTAAAAATCAATATTTTTCTATTTTAAATTAGGCCATGTCTTGCCATACTGTCACTGTTCTACTTATTATTTCTGTTTAAAAATTTCATCTCCGTAATTGATTTGAAAAAATTCTATCCAAAAAAGAAAGGTTTTATTCTGTATTCTTGATTAAGTAGAAACTTTTTTTCTACTGCAATAGAAAAATTAGTTTTTAGTACGACATCCGAATTACATGCAAAAATAAATGTGGATCAATTTGATTATAAACAATGAAAGCGACACTAAATAATGGACAAATTGATTTGTGGAAATTGTGAAGTTATATGCAAATTTATTTTTATAATACATTTACATATGACAATTAGGTTTCTTGTAAAAAAAATTTGGTTCAGACAGAAAATCTTGGGCTATTCTTATAATTTACCATTTTTTTAAAATCGACAATTGGCAATCTAACCTACAACTTTTTGTGTTCGTCTTTGATGAGAACTTTTTCAAGCAAAATTGAAATAAAGCTTTCAAAAACTTTTCTAAACTTATCATGAAAGCCAATCATCAAAACAGATAATAAAGAAACGAAATATACACAAAATATCAAAATATAAAATACCACACTTTTACCTTACAAGTTTTTTATCCAGATTCAAAAAATATTTAGGAATTTTATGGTCAAAAATAAAAGCTTCAGTAAGTCATCGTCAAATTTATTTCTAGACATTGTGACGTTATATAAAAATGAGTTTGATAATACATATATGTCTGACCAAAAATACTTTCATACTGAAAATTATTATCTAGTTGTACAAATGTCCGATTCTACTCACAAAATTACGTTTTTCGTAAGAAGATCGCTGTTAGAGAAAAATGTCGAGACTATTGATATTAATATAATACACCATGGTATTAGAATATTTTTCACTCGAAAATTATTATCAATCTCACCTGCGATTTTCTGAGTTCATAATTGATGAGAATTTTTTCGTGCAAATTATAATACATATATGTCTCACCAAAAACAACTTTTCCACTGAAAAATCGCTTTTAGAGAAAAATCGTAGGTTACTCATATTAATATAATGCACTAAGGTATTACGGTTTTTCTTAAATTTACAATTATCAGTCTTATTCTACGCTTTACTTTTTTTATGCAAAATTAAGAAAAGCTTTTAAGTAAAAGCATCCGATTTTGGTCAGACTGTGAACATCTTTATTTATCAAGTACCTCGCTAAGTATTAAATTAAATTTTTCAAACCCATAATTCTCCTAGCCGCTTTTAACCTATTTTTCAGTAAAAGTTAGAAAAAATGTCTACACTTAAAAACAAAAACGAATTATTAAAACAGATATTGAAGAAATGAAATATAGACACAATATGAAAATATAAAATTTTTACTTCATGAGTTTTCTATGCATATTCGAAAAATGTTAATCGATTTGGATGCAAAAAATTAAATTTTTTCAAAAATATATATGTTTGAACAAAAACTACTTTTCCACTGGATATTATTATATAGATGTTAAAATATCTAATTCTACTCACGAAATTACGTTTTTTTTTTAAGAGAATCGCTCATAGAGACAAGTCTCTATTCTTATTCTTATAGTGCATCACAATATTAAAATAATAAAAAAAATGAAAATTATCAATCTCAGCTACGATTTTCTGTATTCGTAATTGACGAAAAATTTTTCATATGAAAGTAAATCCATTTTTATCAGAATTTCCACATCATTATTGCTCAAGTAGCCTACTCAGTATTACATTTATTTTTTCAACCCCATAATTCTTTAAACCTATTTCTCAGTAAAAATTAAAAAACTTTTCCACACTTTACCACGAAAACCACTTATTAGGACATATATTGAAGAAATGAAATACACACACGATATCAAAATATAAAATACAAAATATTCACATAACATTTGCGTACCAGGTACCAAATATGCACATAACATTCGAATATAAAGTGCCACATATACATTCAGTATTTGAATATAAAATGCCAAATACACACATAGTATTTGAATATACGTAGTGAACATAAATTACAGATAAAAAATGGTGAATCCCCTTCACCAAAAAAGCTACATTTTGAATAATTCTCTTCTGATCTACAAACAGCAGAGTTAATCGGGTTGAACCTTAGTATTTGAACACTCTGTCTCTATTTTAGCGTTTCCGCTAGTATACCATCCGCGTTCCTTTGTGTGAGTGAATTTGGCCGTATATTGACTAGAATGTGTGCGTGTTTGTATGCGATAGAGCCGTGCCGTACTATGAATGTGGCTTGTACTGCAGATACATTGCGGTTCTACCCTCCTACCCAACCACTAGACAAACGTGATACGACGCATTGCCAAATTCGTGCAACGACCGGAAATTCGATCTGCTAGAAGACTTCCTAAACGTCACGAGACTCAAATTTCACAAACAAAGCCTCGCTTGTCCAGTCTACTCACATATTTGATCGTCACACCCTCCAATTTTGTTATCTGTTGACCCATGTTACAAATTACAATCATTTTCCCACAAAGGAAAATTTTGAATATAGTATGTATTAGGGTGGCCCTTAGGGACAGTCTGTAAATTACGTTACCAGTTTTAGGCTATTTTTGACCTCTCCTTTCAATATGCCAATATGGTAATATGCCTACGTGACCAAATGGTGAACTATAAGCTTCGGTAATGAATCAAGAATAATTAAAAATATTAAAATATCAGACTTTATAGCCCAAGATTCTCTCAAACTAGGGTCAATAGGCAGATTTTTCACGAAAATAGGGAACTTAATTGTTTCAAATAAAATTAATGTAGATATCATATTGAATTTAATATGAAACGCTTGGAATTCCTGAAATTTCAAGTCGAACTGTATTGCATTGTCAACAAAATAATTAAATTTTCTGCCAAAAAAGATTTCCTGACAAAACAAAATTAATTTTAAACCCAAAAAAAGAATTTTCAAGCAAAAAAAGTCATGTTTAACCAAACAGTTACATTAACAACCAAATAGATGAACTTTTAAGCAAACAAGACGAATTTTTAAAAAATTAACTTTTAACCAAATAGTTAGATTTTCAAGCCAAAAAGATTGATTTTTTCGAAGACAGTTAAATTAGAAAAAAAAAAAATAATTTTCAACCAAGAAAAATGACTTTTCGACTGTAAGAAGATCGACCCAATGGTCGAGTTTTTGAAAAAAAAATTATTAAAATTCAACCAAAAGACATTGAATTTTCAACAAAATAGTTTAAGTTTCAATCCGAAAAGACAAAGTTTTTACAAGGCTTCTTAACCATAAAAAATTTTTTTATCGAAAAGGATGAATTTTTAACAAACAGTTGAATTACCGTCCAAAAAATATAAGTTTTCTACAAAAATAGCATAATTAGATTATCACGTATAAAACTAAATGTATAAGAAAAAAAAACAAGTTTTTAACGAAAAAGATTAATTTATCACCAAGAAGAATAATGTTCTACAAAAGAGACGAGTTTTCAACATAATACACGAATTTATAGCTAAAAAGACGAATTGTCCACAAAGCAGTTGAATTTTCATCCGGAAAATATGATTTTTCAAAAAAGTGCAGTTTTTACCAGATAGTTGAATTTTCAAATAAATAGTTCAATTTAGAACCAAATAGTTTAATTTTGTAATAAATTGTTGAATTTTCAAGCTAACTTTCTGAATTTTCCACAAAACAGTTGAATTTGAAAAAAAAAACTTTTATCCAAATAGTTGATTTTTTAACCAAAACAGATCAATCTTCAACGAAACATGTAATGGTTGATGGTTCAAACAAAAAAAATTTTAATTTGAAATAAAAAACAGTTGAAATGAACCAAAAAATAGGAATTTTTAACTAGATACATACATTTTCAACAAAATAGTTGAATTTTCAACTAGAAAAGATGAATATGCAACCAAAAATGGAATAGGTACATTTCAGGTTTAAAAAAATTAATTGTCAACAAAATGAAAACTCATTTTCAAAACAATGCTTAAATTTTCAACCAAAACCATGCATTTTTAACTAGAATGATAAAATCAACTTTTAACAAAGAGTTTAAAATTAAACCGCATTGTTTATATTTCAATCAAAAATATGATTTTTTTTAACAAGAGGATTCAGTAAAATTTTAAACTAGAAATGGAATAGTTAAATTTCCAGGAAAAAAATAACTTTCAATAAAAAATGAATCGCATCTTCAGTAATATAGTAGTATTTTTGACCAAAAATATAACAGTATACCTTCTAAACCAAAAAATTAACTTTTAACCAATAATATTTTTGGTTCAAACCCTCTAGTTTTGTTCTAATGTTCAAGAAAATAATCTCTTCAAAATTTTAGCGAGATCAGTTAATATTAAACTGTGACCCCAAGACCACAAAGTTTCACATGCAAAATGTGAACAATGTTATTATTTATATCAATAATTTTTTAAGTCTTTAAATAATACTTATATGTTCAATTCTATAGCTTATTGACGAAGAACAGGAAAAACTTATTTCTCTAGCAATCTTTCGACTAATTTTGATGTTCCTATGTAGCTTCTCGTTTTTTAATGTTTCCCTTAGTGTGAAAAAAATTAAATTTTTTAAACAATTATTTTTTTATTTTATTCATAATATTTTCATAATCATAATCATTTCATGATCATAATATAATAAATCAAATTTGGAAACAAATAAGTTATACTTAAATAAATCTGAATTAAATTATGATTTAAACAAGAATTTGTACTCTTATCAGTGATAAACGACCTTATGATTATTATTTACAGATTTTCAGAGAGAAAAAATCATTTAAATAATCTCAAATTGCTAAAAATACTAAATCCGATTGCTATTGTAAGTTGGAACATAAAAATAATTATCCAAACTATTTAAAATAATTAATATAAGAATCAAGTATAGTTTTCAGTAGAAAAATATATTTTAGTCAGACATTGCTATAATTCTAAAGCAAATTACTTTTTATTAGATTTCTGGTAGCTTTTTGTCTTCATCTTTTATGAAATTATGGAGGTCTCTTCATAACTAATTTTTCTACTAAAATAAGTAAGACTTAAGTTGATTTCTCAATATTTGAGTTTATATTGTAGCTTGAAATCCATCGACCAAAATGAAAGTTTACACAGGCTATTATAATCCGTCAGAACATCAAATAAATGAAAAAATTAATTTAGTAATGTTTTGTAGTTACAATATTATATTATTATTATTATACTGAATGAAAATGGATTTATTTACTTTCAATTCAGTAAAGTCAAGTTTCTCTATTTATTCATGTTATAATTGTATGAATTTACCATACTAAAGCATATTTATAAATTTTAAAAAAGTGTTTACAAATCTTAAAGAATTTTTACCTATTTACTTAATGAATCTGTAATCTAAAATTAATTCTTTTTCCAAATTTATTTTTTTTATGGATAGACGTTGAAACCGAGAAGAAGTCAATTTTTTTCGTCAACTTTAGTTTGATAATCGAATTGATGATATTAAAAACAGACAAAAACAATTATTATCTCAATTTTTTTTTCATTTCAGCAGAAAAGAATTTTTTAGTCATCCAATGATGCAATTCTAAAGCAAATTAATTTTTATTAAAGTCTTGGAACTTTTTCATGTTTTGTGAAATTCTGGAAGTCTGACCATAAATAATTTTTCTACTAAACCAAGATTCAAGTATAGTTTTCAGTAGAAGCGGATTTCTTGTCAGCCATTGATTCATTAAAAAGCGCACTAAATGTGTTGTCATCCACATGTCCCAAACTTCAAATTTTGAATGAAAAATTGCTAAATAATGTTACCAGCCTTTTTTTTATATTTGAGCTTCACAGATGTTACTTGTCTTCAGATGAAAAAATCCAGAAGTGGATTTAATATTTTAAAGTTGAAGATTTCAAAAAATTATTGAAGCTATTCAGAGTAAGGGCTAGAATGGTTCATTTTATAATTGCGAAGATTTTTGTATAGTTTAAAATCGATTTATTAACGTTGATTACAAACAACAATGAATAATCATCACAATTTTTATGTGATATTTTTCATAAAATATCAAGTCATCCTCCATATTAATTTTTTACTAAAAAATGATAGTATATTTTAAATTACTGAAGCTGAAATGAAATAAATCGTTGGAATATTAAGTTTTCACATATTTAAAATATATTCACTTATTCTGCATATATTTGTAAAACATTTATTGAATTCTTATTAATTTTTATCGGAAATGAATGCCTTCATGTATTTAGTTTTATATTTTCATACCGTCTGGGGTTAGACTGAATTAAAATAAATATTTATGCCCAAGAATTTTGAGTTGACTATTTCACATGTTCTGAAAATCGGGTTTTGGTAGCGATTGAAACTCGAACTTTCAATTTTTCAGAAAAATGAAAAATTGGTCCCAAGATATGTGGTAGCTAAACAAGAATAACGAATGTTTGATCCAGACAAATTATTTTCACGAAATAAGGATGCCAAAGGGAACAAAAGAATTAATTCTACACTAAAAAACGACGCTGAAATTTGAACTAAAATTGAAACTAAAATTTTATTTTATTATTATATTAACAAAATAAGAATTCGACCAAATCTTTTCATCACAACATTTTTGTATGCAAAAAACACATTTTCGGAAAAGTTTTGGTTATCTAGTTCTATCCTGCCACACCCGTCACTTGGTCATGATTACATTTTTATTTTGTTTTGTTATTGACAGTATTTTGACATTATTTTGAGTAAAATTCCGATATATATTTATGAGTATTTATTGTGATTATTAGATGATAGGGAAGAGTTATAATATGAAAAGATTAGCGAGGCGTTAGTATAATCAAGGGGGCAATTTCCTGGAACCTCGAGACGTCTAGACCATGACATTAACTCCCTCTTGATCATTAATAGTGCTGTACATCGTTTCCCAATGCTCGGCTAACCGAAATGACCCAAAACTACTAACCATGTCCTATTATGCATGAGCAAAGGACCATTAGAGTCTCAAGCATATTACGTAAGATCTACTCCTCATTAAAACATGGAGGAGGAACGACCGATGAATCAAGTGCCAAATTTGCACTTCTTGGCACTCGCTTCTTCACTATTGTGCCAAAAATATTAGCAAATTTGCATACATAACGCTAGGTGCTCCATATGCAAACTACGTCGAGACTCTCTCATCAAAATTATATCCCTTCCAAAATTCTTTGTTCAAAATGGGAAATTCCAAAAGTTATATGTAGTTATTATACATAGATTAGGGGAAACCTGTACCTGGAGAAAGTATTATATACAAAGGAAACATTAATTTCAAAGATAGCAATGCCAACAGATAAATGATATTAGCTATTCATCCTACATTTTATACTTTTTTAACAAGTTGCAATTTCATTAAAATTTTTCTCCTCTCGTACGAAGTATTCACATTTTAAGCTGTTCCAATCAGTTGTCGAAGGATATGTGTATTCATGAAACTGTATTCCAAACCTGATTCCAATCATGACAATCATTGCTACCAACTATCAGAGACAAAAAATTACGAATAATTTTATTTGGTAATGTTGGGAAAACACATGAACTTGCTTATTATATAATATATTATTTATATATTATTATGATATATTTTCGATGAAAACTAATAGAATGCCTCAAAAAATGACCATCTGTCAGCGTCCCAATTTTTCATCGCCATTTCAAAAACACATTTTTCCATTTTTTATTTTCAAAAAAGTCAGTAAGTGGTCAAAAGGCTAGTTATAAAATTCACTTTCAATATTTTTACTCATAAAAAATTCTATGGACACTTTTGTTTAAAACATTTTAAATTTCTTCTGGTTTGGATCAATAAAAAAATGGTTATTACTTGCAATGCGAAAGCAAGGAAAAAAGTTTCTGTGGACAAATTAATTTTTAGCCTACATTATTTATTCGATTTCCATGTTTTTTTTAAATGAAAGATTTTAAAATTTCGAATAGATTTTTGTTTCGGATTTTTTATACAAAATTTGATTAATGTTTTATCAAACAAGATGTTAAATCTGTGCTAAAACCATCTAGAAATAATTTTCAATTGGCGAGCATAATTTAAAAATATTATTTATCAGGCAATAAACAAAATAAACAAAAGTTGTTTCTCTGAATATAATGTATAAAATGTTCCAATCCCGAAAAACAATTTTTGTTCATTAGTTTGTTTACGCCGTAATGAAATTTTTTAAAATTATACTCATGCATTGGAAATTATTTCCAGAGAGTTTTAAAGAAAATATAAGGTAAATTTTGTTATCAGAAATCCAAACACAAAAATCGTTTCAAAGTTTGAAAATCTGTTATTAAAAGAAAGTCCAAATCGAATAGGTAGAGTAGGCTTAGAATTGATTCGTCCACCGAAACTATTTTTGTCTCACTGTGCAGTGTGTATCCTACCAAAAACTACTTTTTGTACGTGAAGAGTAAAATTATGTAATTAAGAATGATGAATATCATTTTTTAAATATTTGCATCAGTTACAGAAACTTTTAACGAAATAACCAAATCCAGTAGAAAAATTACAATACGGTCAGACATGGCATAATCTGCATTAAAAAAATATTGCTTGGGCAGCTGTGCATTATATTGTCAAATCCGATTAGAATGTCATTTCGATTTTTGCTAAATGTCTTCTTATTAATCAGGGCGAGTCGAAAAAAGCATATTTTTTTCAGATCGAAATGAAACCATATTTATTTGCAAAATTAAAAAATGCCAATTTTTATTGGGCATCCTACCTTTTAGGGTGAGATTTACCGCCATATTTTTTCTTTTCTTTTTGTCAACATTAAGGTTAATTGTTTCGTACCAAAACCTGTGCATGCAAAAAATTTTCCCGAATTATTTTCGCGCGTAGGAACATTTTTTTGAATTTACCAGGTTACTTAAAATTCAATTTTTGGAAAACAACAAAAAATGGCATTTTGTTATTTGAGGATCTGAAAGTCAGCATTTCCAGCCTAATTTTCAAATAAAAAAAAATTAAAAAGGTCGAAATTGAACGAAAATCAAAAATATTTTTTATTTTAAAAACTGGTGGCTACATTTTAAATTTTTCAAATTTTTGTCCATATTATTTGAAATACTAGGAAAAAATCTAATCGAAAACGTTCGAGTCGAAATTCTCTATACGTCATACATAAAAAGATATTTATATCTGAAGTAGAGGCTCTTTGCGCAAAGGACAAAAATTTCGCCCCTTCTTCCTCGGCGAATTTTTTACCAATCTGATCAATCTTTTTTTGTTAGCTATATTTGCTATATTTTATGAAGTCTTTATTACATTTTTATTTCTCTCAAAAATGTTTGGTTACACAATGTCATCATTTAAAGACTAACTACAAGGGGCGGAAAATATTTTTCTCTATGTATGTCTTCAATACTAACTTTATCGAATTTCTATTGTTTTCATGATATTTAGATACGTTTTTGACAATAATCATACTTTGAAATAAATTTGAAGATCAGTTTAGTAGAAACTTTTCATTTTGACCAAAAATTACCTAATGTATTGTAGAGAAAAATAGGCTCAATAAAACACTGTAATTGAAAAAATTATAAGCGTATAATATTCCAGGGACGCGATATTGTCAACTTTTTGATTTTCACCCATATAGTTTTAAGTAGAAAAGAAATATATTGTCAGACAAGTATTTTAACATGATACCTTAATTATAATCTTAATTAAAAAATACCTCTGAATATTAAATTTTCATTATTGTTTTATAAAAGTTGTAGCAAAAACATTTGTCTCAAAAAGTTACGAAAGTAATGTCTTGTTGAAAAAACTGTACCTAAATTTTTGTAAATTCGGACTAGTGTGGTCTGACCCTGAGCAAATTTTTCCACTAGAGTAAGATCCAATTATAGTTTTCAGTAGAAAAGATTTTTAACATTTAGGTGACTTCCCCCCCTCAAAATATCATGTGACAGTAATGCTGACCCTCCTCCTATTTTTTAATAAAAAATATAAATATTATTTTATATAACCGTCATTCGAACAATGAATAATGAGTTGAAACTATTTGATACTAGAATGAGAATACTTTTAATTAAATTCTTCAGTAATTGCGCTGAAATTTGAGCAGAACAGTTAAAATTCTACCATTTGGTTGAAAATTTGATTATTTTGTTGAAAAATCGTTTCATTATTGGTTGAAAATTAATGCTTTAACACGGATTAAAGTTATATTTTTTTATGACACTTTGTGACTTCAGAGCAAACTTAAATAAGAATCTAATATAATTTTCAGTAGAAAATTATCGTTTAGTCAGCCACTAAGTTTAATCAAAGGAACATACACCCTATGAGGGTTTTGGTAATTTTTCTTTATATTTGGTGAAATACTATATGTCTGTCTATAACTAATTTCTCTACTTAAATACAAATCATATATATTCATAAGGAGAAATGGATTTTTTAGTCAGCCATTGAGTTTAATCTAAAAGAAATTTCACCATTAGCGTTCTGATAGTTGTTTATATCATGGGAAATAGTGAGCGTCTGTACATGACTGATTTTTCTACTGAAATACGAGTCATGAATAGTGTTCAGTAGATAAGGATTCTTTAGTCAGCCGTTGGATTCAAACTGAAACAAATGACCCTATTAGCGTTCTTGTATTTTTTCTGATCTTTTTTGAAATACTAGACGTCTGTTCATTACCGATTTTTCTACTTTATGAAGAATAAGCTATAGTTTTCAATAGAAAAGACTTTTTACCCAGCAATTGAGTTAAATCTAAAACAAATGACCCTATTAGAGTTATCGTACTTTTTTTCATCTTTTGTGAAATTCTTGGGATTGGACTGGAACAAAAGTGTATTTTCTGCAGAAAATGAGATGGATTAAGCTTAAGCTTGCAGTTTGAAGAGAAATGCTGACCGGCTTAATCGTCGAAGGAACGAACTTGGTGCGCAAAACCCGGCCAATCTAGCAGCTTGCAGACTATGCACGTATTCACAGATGCAAATATGTACATACACATACATTCATGCAAATGTGAATATACACGCGTGAATCTGAGCGTGGCGAACATTTGTATGTACACGTGTATTCAAACACCGTCCTCGTGTTACACGCTATAAGGGTGGGCATGTGTTGGTATCCGTTTATGGATGGCCCATGGGCACGCTAACCTAGTGACAACTCTAGGTCAGCCCCCTTCGCCCCCCCCCCTATAAAATTATTCCAAAACGTATCACCCCATCTTACGGTGCATTGCATTCCTTTATGAGGCAAAAAATATCAAGATTCGGGATAGTGAATGGCCGTCATGTAAAAGAAAGCGTATATATTTTATTGAACTATCTATGCACTTAGCCCCTTTTCTCATATCTCAGCCAAATCTTCATCGATTTGTATCAAACTTTTTGGAATTGATAAGATATTGCTAGAAAATAAGTTCTGTGCATATGTGAAGTGAAATCTCCCCAAAAACATTTGCGGTGCAACAAATTCCGCCAAATAAAAATTTAGTAGTCCTATTAACACAGTTTGTAAAATCAAGTTTGCCAAGATGTTCCAAAAGCATCTCAATTTTAGCATTTTTTCAGATTGATAAAATTAGAGAAATTTTGAGAATGTATAAAAAGGGGAAAATGAAAACTTGGTGAGATTTTTTTTTTAATAATAATAACCTCGCCAAGTTTTTATTTTTCCCCACTTAGTGCATTCTGTAATTTTATCCGTATAAAATTTTTTTAATTTAGATGTCTTTTAGAGCAGCTTGAAAAACTTTGATTTCACAAATTATGTTGATTGCACTCATAACTTTTTACTTGTGAGAATTTTTGTTATTGTATAGATGTTTTTAGTGAGATTTTAATTTTTTCTGAGTTAATTAAAAAATGTGTCAGACAGGGAAAACCACACTACAATAGATAGGGATTACATATTCAATTGACTATTCCTATAAAAAAAGATCAGGAAATTAGTTTTAACTTTCATATTGACTCTTTAAACGAACTATTTTTGCGGGCTTCTTAATCATTACAAACTGACACTATTCTTTCCTATATTTATTTACAAAAACTCAAATATGAAAACTTCACGAATCAAAAAAGAACAAAAATACACAACCTCCAACTGTTCGTTATCTACTGTTGAAAAATCTTATATCGAATAAAAAGTCTTTTGTCAGGTTACAAATTAATTCTTCGGTTTCACACATTAATTAATTACAATATTCCAATGTAGCTTTGTCGGATAATTTATTTATAAAATAAAAATTAATTAGGAAATATAATTATCGATGTCTGGCTTAGATCACCATTTCTACTAGAGACTATCAATGATTATGCTACTTTTTGTCTTCATAAAGAATATTTTTTTTTGTTTTAAAAATTATTTATTCTTGACAACTTGCATATTTTTTATTCTATAGTAGAAAAAAAATTGGTTTGCAATTATTTAAGAATACAGAATAAAATATTTACAGTAAATCTAGATACTTCGTGTTTTTAGTTTGAATTTTTTGTGTAAATTACGGAAGTTGACTTTTAAAACAAATATAATCAGTAGAAAGGTGAACGTATGGACAGATCTTGCATCATATAAAGGAGAAAAATATTATTGGGTTAACCGTGCATTATATTTTCAAGCTAGATTTATTAATTCATCACAATTTATTCTATTCTATTAATAATTAAGATGCTAAACATTCAAACACATTATCCTAATGATAATTTTCTTCTAGATTCTATGTAAATGCAGAAACGATTTGGAATTGTTTTTAATATGGTAAACATAATTTTATTTTAATGAAAGATACGCTTATTATAAGCTTATTTCAAGTTTTCAAAAGTTTTCGAAAGTTTTTTTATATCTTGTAATTTGCAAAATAAATTAAAACTGATTGAAAATATAATTATTGATGTCTGGTCAAGATAACTGTTTCTACTAGAGACTATCAATTATCATGATATTTTTTCTCTACTTGAAAAGTATTTTCTTTCCTTTAAAAATTCTTCACTCTTGACAACTCGAATTTATCTCAATTTTCAGTAGAAAAAGGAATTTTTTATTTTAAATAATATTGAGAAATTCGAACAGAAACCTTTTATTTTCACTTTCAATCCGGCTATCCTACCAAAAAATACTTTTTCTACTTCAGTTGAACATTTTACAATTAATTAATTATGTCAAATAAAACTATTATTTTTCATTCAGAACTTCTTGATTAAATTACGGCATGGACAGACATTACAAAATTGAAGTAGAAAAATGTTGTTTGGTCAACCGTAGATTATATTTTGAAGCCCGATTTAATAGTTCATTATAATTTATTCTCAATTACCTTCTTATTAATTATCCCTGTAAACATTTAATTAAATGATCTGGAGACTATCACTGATTATTCAAGTCTTTCTCTAGTTGAAATTAATTTTTTTCTGTTTGAAAATTTTTCATTCTTGATAAGTTGTATATTTCCTAATCATGAGTAAAAAAAGGTTATTTTGTTATTATACTACTATTGAAAATTCGTACAGAAACCTTTTATTTTCACTTGAAATCCGGATGTCCTACCAAAAACTACTTTTTCTACTGCATTCGAAAAAAGTTTACAATAACTAATTTTCCTACTGCAGTGAATGTATAGTCAGGCATTATATAATTTAAAGTAGAAAAATATTAATTGGTCAGCCTCAAATTTATTTTTAATCTAGATTTATTCATTGAGAACAATTTGTTCCAAATTACCTTATTATCAATTAACACGATAAACATGAGATTGAATTAAAAATAGATTGAATAATAATTATATAGGACTGACCAAAATATCCGTTTCTACTTGAAACTACCTATTGAAGAACGTCTGGTATAATATAAAATTTAAAGTTCATTCTAAATCTGATAAATGTCAGCATTGTCATTAAGCATCTATTTTGATCCTATGAATAAAGCTGATGGTCTGCTGAATTCTGATCCGTCACTGGACACCGTCAGAAAATCAGTTTTATTGACACAGGCCGAAATTGATGCCGAGGCTGAAACTTTGACTATAGCCACATTGTTTACACGATTTCAATGACCCTTCGTAATTCTGGATCGCCATTCTACTCGACACAAGGGGCATTTGCCGAGTGTAGGTGTAAGCTGCAAATTAACGTTGCACTAGAAATCAATGAAGTTGCAGGCTATTTGTCAACTCCACTGACGCAAATAACTTTTACTGATAGAAAAAAAACATTTCGGCTCGAATTGAAAAATGGCATTTCCTAATTCTAGAAAAAATTACTGAAGCAAAAAAATCACTTTCTTTTTTTATGATAGAGAGAACAAGAGCTAGCGCTCAAGTCAAATCGAAAATTGACTGGCTTTTTTAGGAAATATTTACATTCCGATTGAACGATCTTACAATTCATTTTTTGCCTCAATTCTAGTTTTTCTGTTTGAGGGTAAAAACAATTTTTAATACAAAATAAAAATTGCATATGATTATAAACACTTTAAGGTCATTCCTTTATTTTTTGTAGGATTGTACCAATATGATTTTCTTAAGATTCTTGAGAGAAATCTAAAGGATTAGTGAAGATTTGTGGCATGTCAAATAAAAATTTCAACTAATAAGTTCATTTTCAACCAAAGAAGTGAATCCTCAACCAAGAAAGATTAATTTTCAACCAGTTGTATTTTTATCCAGAAATAAAGATGACATTTTTTCAAATCGACGAATTTTTGACAAACCTGTCTAATTTTTTAACCTGAAAGTATAAAAAATTTAACCAAAAAGAAGAACTTTCAACGAAATAGTAGCATTGTCAACCAAAGAAATAAATTTTCAACTAAAATTATAAATCTTCAGCAAAAAAATCAATGTTTAAAGAAGTAAATATTTCAACCAAAAATGATTTTAGCTTCGAATAAAAAAATCAGAATTCGTCCATAAAAGATTTTTCAGTTGAGAAGAAAAAGAATTGAGGTCAAATTTTTGAATTTCTAAACAAATAGTTGAATTTTCTACAAAAGAGTTGAATTTATAAATAAGTAGTTGAACGTTCAACTAGAAAAGATGAATTATCGACGAAAAATGTGATATAATGAAACGATTTAATTTTTTTACCGGAATGTTTAACTTTTAAGTCAAAAAGATGGATTTCCATCAAAACAGTTCAATTTTAAAGTAGGTAGTTGAAGTTTAACCAAAAAAGATAAATTATCTTCAAAAAGACAAGTTTTATTCAAAAACGTTGAATTTTCTTCGGAAAATTTTCAAAAAATTTAAAGATTTCACGTTTCTTAAAAAATTCTCTAAACATTTTTTGCGATAGTTGGTTTTTTCTACTGGATCTTATAGAATGCCTTAAAATCTTCAAGATTCCTTTTTAATAATTTTCGAAATATTTTTGAATGCTTCAAAATCTTTTGAAATATCCTTAATAAAAAATCATTCGGAATTACCAGGAACCTACCAGAAACCAGAAGCATCAAAATTCTATTTCAAAATCTTCAGAAATCCACAATGCTTTAAATTTTTTGAAATCTTTTTAAACTTCAAATAATTTTGGAATTTCTTCTAAATCTTCTAAATGCTTTGTAATCTATTGCAATTTGCTCTTAAAATTCATTTTGCAAAATAAAAATTAATTTAAGATTTTCGCAGGAATGTTGAAAATACTTTTTTTCTCTTGAAACCTTTCAAAATTTTCAAAAAGATTATTTTTGATGAATCCTAAAAATCTATATTCCGTTCAAAATTTTTAAAAATCTTCTCAAGATTTCAATTATTTTGTTATTTTTCAAAACTTCTATAACCATATATATTATTTTTTCATCTCATTGAAAGTGTAAAAAGTTTAAAAATTATACTGTAGTAGCCAAATTTTAAGAACAGAATTATATTTCATATTAGAAAATCATTTACAATTGAAATTTTCGCTTTCATCAATAATTTTTAAAAACATTTAGGAATCAATTTTTCATGAAATAAAATTACTCATTATTTGGACATTTTGATTTACCAAATTGCTGGTGTAGGAAATTCTTAATCTTTATTAATCAATCATTGAATATGATTTAGAAATAAATTTTTTGAATAAAAATTACTCATTTGCCAAATTTTCAAAGTCCCAAATGTGTGAAAGTACCAAAAAATAAAAATTCCCGAAATTTCACATTCCTGACAGAAAATAAAACTACCGAAAATGTTTATCACCGCAATTTTAAATTTCAATAATTTTTAAAACCCGAATTTTAAAATTCTCGAAAATAGTGAATCAAGGAATTTTCAAATTCCCGAAAAAATGTCATAGTGCGCATGAGCATAAATACCCCATATAAAATAAAAGACGTGTCTAACGAAAAAAAATTTTTTCGCTATAATTTTTAAATTTGATAATTCTCTATTTTTTGGATTTTAAATTTCGGGAAATTACTATTTCCGGGAATTTGAAATTTCGACAATTCACTATATTCAGGAATTTGAAAATTTGTTAATTTTCCATCATCCAGGATTGAATGTTTCGGCAATTTACTATTTTCGGAAATTCTAAATTTCGGCAATCCACCACTTTCGAGAATTTGCAAATTCGGCAATTCACTAAATTCAAGAATTAGAAATTCCGATAGTATTATTTTCTATGTAAATTTGATAGAATGGATTGTGGCCAGATGAAATTCAATAAGTAAACATGTTCAGTTTTCCCCCTACTGGCCTAAATTGTTTGTCTCATGTCAATATTTGAATAATTTTACTGAAATATTAATTTTATGAGTTGTGAGTGAAAAAATTTCTCTTTAGCTTAGTGGGAAAGAGCACCAGACCGGGCGACAATCTCAAGGCCTGGGTTCGAATCCCAGCGGATCCAGAGAAATTTTTTTTCACACCTCATAAAATCAATATTTAAATGAAATGATTTAATTATCAATATAAGACAAAGAATTTAGGCCAGTATTTATTTTTTTTGTATTTATCCACATTCGGCATTTAAAAAATTCGGTAAAATCAAGTTATCCCGTAAATTAGGGTAGATTTGTATCTTTAAGAGCTTTTTTTAATGAGCAATACTCTTTTTCCACTAATCTGTAGTCTCAAGGGTACAATATGTCGCAGTGATTAATAAATCTTCCCCCTTTTCACCCTCACACTATCTCTGTCTACTCGATCTGTCTCTATCCTTTCCCTGGCGTTTTCTCTCTCACTCTGAGTGTAGCATGCCAAAATGAATTTAGAAAGTGGGGCACGCTTATTAGAAATTCCTGGATTATTCGAGTATTTGTATTTGTGTATTATTCTGGAGGTAAAGAGGGCCACAAGAATTTACAAAGGGTGTTATAGTGATAAGAATTACGAGAGAGGCAAAGAGAAAGCATGAATTGTGCTGACTAATAAAAGGGCAGAGGGGAAAATATATGGTTTCATTAAAAGCACGGCCACACGATTCCGTTTTGTATAATATAACCCCTTGCCTGCTTCTTAAATTATTTCTCTAACCCGCTTAACCTCTTCTCAGAGGGATATGGCTCGAATACTTTCCAGTTTCTCCACAGTTAGTCGTAAATACCTCCCTCTTTCCCAAAAAGAAAATCCCATTATTTAAAGTAATTTACTTTATGTGATTTTTCATTTAAACAATTATGCAAAATTTATTCCTGGGCTTAAAGTTCCCTACAAAGGAAAATTTAATTCTAATTTAAAAAATGAGAGAGTATAGCAGGCAATATTTAAACGGATAAAAAAGTTCAAGCTTTTAATCAATGATGAAAAAGAACTAGTTTATTTTAACAAGTTATTTTAACTTATTACTTCTTCAGTAACTAAATGAATTTTTTAAATAAGGGGCCTTCCATAAACAAGGTTACATCAATTTTATGGGGAAAGGGGATCGCGTCGAAAACTACGAATTGTAACAGGAAATTGAGGGGGAAAGGGTTCAGTGGAAGTGACGTTGCAAACTTAGATAATGTCTAGTACGTTTCCTAATGATAAAATTTAAAAAAATTTACGAATTTTGCGACAGAATTCTTTTTTTGAAGAATTCTTCTTTTTTCCTCTTCAAGAATCTTAGCCTTTTTCTCATTTTTTTGCTTCAATGCGAACTGAATTTACAGAACCCAATAATAAAACCCGAATTTTTTGTTAAAAGTTAATTTTTGTTTTTGAAAAGTCTACTATTATATTTTTGATTCAGAATTAATTTCGTTTGGTTACAAATTCAACTAGTTTGTTGAAAATTTGATTCATTCTGGGTTAGAAATTATTTTTTTTTTAATGAAAATTTAACTTTTCCATTCTTTTGTTAAAAAAATAACTTTGATGTTGAAAAAACATGATTTTGGTTTGAAAATGAACCTTTTTTGTATATAATTCATCTTTTTGGCTTCAAAATTCAACAATTTTGTTGAAACAACAGCAACTGTTTGATTGAAAATAACCTTTTTTGTTGAAAATTTAACTGGTTCATAAAAAATGCGTCTTTTTGACTTGAAAATTAAACAATTTAATTGAACATTCATGTCTTTTTGGTTGGGAATTAATTAGGAATTGATATTTTTGATTTGAAATTGATCATCTCTAGTTAAAAATTTAGCTAATTGGTACAAATTCTTAATCTGGCAAAAAATTAATTTTTTTAAATTAAAATATAACTTTTCCATTTTTGGTTGAAAATTACTCTTTTTTGCTTGAATATTTAACTATTTGTTACAAAAATCATGTATTTCGCCAAAAAATCCACTTTTTTGATACAGTGGTTTTCTGCTGAAAATGTGGTTATTCCATTTTTGGTTTAGAATTGATATTCTTAATCAAAAATTGACCATTTCTAGTTAAAAATTTAACTATTTTGTTGAAAATTCATCCTTTTTGGTTAAACATTGCAGCTGTTTGTTTGAAAATTAATCTTTTTTGGTTGAGGATTCAACTATTTGGTACAAAATTAATGTATTTTGTTAAAAAAAATGTTTGGGTGTAAAAAGAATCTTCTTGGTTAAAAAATCATGTATTTGACTTCAAATTAAACCATTTAGTTGACTGTTGAACTCTTTTATTGAAATTTTTTTTTATTATCTCAATCAAAAATTGAACTATTTTACTGAAAATTTGTGTTTCTTTTTGTTAAAAATTAATTTTTTGACTGAAAATGTAACTGTTTCATTATTGGTTGAAAATTAATATTTTTTGATTGAGGACTCAACTATATGGTACAAAATTAATGTATTTTGTTGAAAATTCATCTTTTTTGGTAGAAACCCCATCTTTTTGTTCAAAATATCTTTTTTATTAAAAATTAAACTGTTTGGTAGAATGCTAAACTTTTTTGTTAAAAATCCATTTTTTCAGGTTCCATAATTTTTTGTTGAAACTTTGAATATTTTGTTGAAACTTCGTGTTCTTTTTTCATTGAAATATCAACTATTACATGTTTCGTTGAAAATTCATCTCTTTTCTATTTAAGTAATTTAATTAATAATTTGAAAAATCAACTATATAATAAAAAATTGACTTTTTTGTTAAAAAATCATATTTTTCGTTGAAAATTATTTTTATAAACTGAAAATTTTATGATTCCATCTTTTGGAATTCTTTCTTGTTCGAAAATTCTCCCGGTTGGTTAAAAAATTATTCTTTCAACTCAAAAATTCAGCTATCTGGTTAGAAAGTTTGAAAGGTTTTCAAACAAATTTTCAAGATTTCTGGGAAAATCTATGATAATTTTTTATTTCAAAAGAATAATTTTAAAGGAAATTTCAATAGTTTTAAAAACATTTCAAACGATTACAAAAAAAATTAAAAAATATCTGAAAGATCTTAGGGCAATCCTTTATTCTCAAATATTTTCCATTTAAGGAAAAATTTAAGTAATTTTAAAAAAAAATCCAATCCAGAAATATGATGAAAATTGAAAAGATTTTCGAAAATTTATAACATATTTTCAAATATCTTCTAAGTTTTGAAAATTTCTAACTATCTTTCAAACTGATTTGAATCTTTCCTAATGTTTGATCAAATACTGTAAAATGAAAAAATCTTTAAAATTTGTTATTCCTTTCTCGTTGGGTGTGAAATACCCTCAATCTAATTTAAGCTTAAATCTATTTGTTCAAAAACTTTAGCCCAAAAAATACTCATCTCACATTTTTTTATTTTGGATTATAAATTGTTTCTTCCCTCAAAATGAAAAATTAGACGCATGAAAAGCGCACGACTGATGATGCTAGTATTTCCAATACACAAAAGTAACTGAAAAAGTAACGATTGGTAATCTTTCGGAAAGTAACTAAGAAAAAGTTGCAACTCGAAACGATAACTAAAACAGGAAGCAACTCACCCATAACAGATTTTCAATTTGCAATAATAACAATTTTGAAAATTGAATTGAGTTGTAACTAACATAAATTTCACTTAAGAGTGATTAATTGAACGGGATAGTTGTAAAAGTTTAAAAAGGAACCAGAGAGGCGAAATTTCAAACGAGGAACTTTATACTCAAACTACAAACTGACTACTTTGAAGCTAAGTACTCGCAAACAGACCCTCGTAATATTACCCTCCTGTTTGTCGTTGAACTCACTTCAAAGGTGCCGTCTGACCAAAACGGGTTGTGACTACTGCGCAATTTACGCCCCTTAAATTGTAAACAAGTACAAACCACATTCTCAATATAACTTCAACTAACAATTATTCTAAAATTCTAGAAACTAGATGCAAATTTCTTAAACGCAGCGCCTCTATTTTCATCCTTTTGGTGAAAAAATTAAATCTCACTCTTTGCTTTATTGCTCTATTAATTTAATAATGCAAAATTATCTCATTCCTGAGAATTGTTTTAATTTTATTCAGTAATAAGTCTGCAATTCTACAAAAGAGAAGAAAAGAAAATGCTATTGAACAATTCAGATAATTAAATAAAAAAATCCAAGAAATTCTTGGAAATTAACAAAAAAAACAAAATCCAGCGATCCAATTCGGGCAACACACTCTTAAATCTTCCCGTTCAAATTTAAAAAAGTGAAAGGAAAAAAAGGCGACATCAAAATCATTTATAGTTAAAAATTCAACTATTTAGTTGAAAATGAAGGTATTTTCCTGAAAATGTATTGTTTTTGGTTAAATATTGGAGGTGTTTCTTTGAAAAATAAACTGCTGGTTGAGGACTCAACTTTATGGTACAAAATTATTGTATTTTGTTCAAAAATCATCTTTTTTGGTAGGAAATGAATCTTTTTGATCCAAAATTGAAATATTTGGTTCAACGTTGAACTCTTTTGTCAAACATTAATTTTTTCTAAAAATACGTCTTTTTGGCTTAAAAATTCAACAATTTTGTTAAAAATTCTTCTCTTTGGTATAAAATTAATATTCTTGGTTTGAACTACTGTGTTAAAAATTCTTTTTTCAAGATTCACCTCTTTAATTCACTTTTTTTAAAGAAATTTAGTTTCACCTGTTATTTCAGTTTGTTTGAAATTTTTGTTTGAATTATTTTCGTTGAAAAAACAAACAAATTCGCAGATAACAAACAAAAATGCAAATCTAAAAAAAAAACAGAAACAATAAATATAGATTTTTTAAACGAAAAAAATTCATTTTTCTACTAGATCATGTTGGAAGTTCCTCAATCAGTAATTTGTCACCAAGAAATTGTTTAAGTAACTTTCAATTTATATTTTCATCAAAATACTATAAACATATATTAAATTTTTAATTTTTAAACACGAATTTTTTTTTTCTTTTATGTCATTTTGTGGTTAGCCTAATAGTAATTTTCAACCAAGAAAGTTTCTTTCCTTGGTATTATTTTTATTCGTCTTGATAGAGGAACCTTATAATAACAGTACTTATACACTTATTTATAATTACCAATAAATAATAAAATACTGTAGGCGCAAAAACAAAATAAAGTAACAGTTCATAATTTCTAATTATTAATAATCGATATTGTTACAATTCACCATTCTTTTATTATTATATTTGGTGTATAACAGCCTTAATTTTTCATTATTATTCAACAGCAATACTCACTTATAATTATTGAGTAATTTACTTATTGAAAAACTACTTTCAAGATGACTTTCAACAATTACAGCGGAAAACTCGCTTATTTAGGCGTAAAATAGCTATCTCTGATTATTCATTTAAGAATTTGTTGAAAAAGTTTATAAAAATAACAATTCAAAGTTATATATTTTCTTGTTAAAACATCACCATTAAGCTACCTACAACATAATTTTCTGAAAAAAAATCCCTTCAAGAATTGTAAATTTAATATTGCTTTATAATACTGTTAATAATAATAACAATATTTGAAGTTTAAATTTCCCTGTGTTCACAAATCATAATTTTCAATTGATTTCAAATTAGTTTTATGAAAAAACCGTGAGATCGACAACATAAAAAAATGTACAGTTAGCTCATGAGCATTTATATAAAAATACTCATTGTTAATTTATGGTTAGTTTTCATTCTGAATATTAACCTTCGGGAGATGAGAACATTGTTAATTTAAGAAATATATTTATAACATATTTATAAAATGTTTATAGCAATTGTTTGAATCCTAAATTAAATATTGACGATAAATTTTGACCTTCTATTTGTTTAAATAATTAAGTTAACGCAGAATTTACAAAAATGTTTTAAAATTCACAATTGTTGCAGTTTAATTTTATTGTATATCACAAATAATAATTTTACAACTCTCGACCTTTTACAATTCGATCCATCTACATTAGAAATTGGCCAATTGACAATCATTCACTTTCTTGCATCTTTGCCAATTAAAAAAATTGAAAAAATTTTGAATATAAAGGTAGACACTTTTTTAATTCATTAATTTTTTTGTCACCAAGTACATATTTTTGAAACGATAAATTTTTAACGAAATATTCCAATTTTTAACCAAAAAGATAAGTTTTGAACTATAATGATGAATTTTACAACTAAACGGACGAATTTTCGACAAATAACGATTTTTCAGTCGAGAATGAAAAACAAGTGCATGCAAATTGTTGAACTTTTAAATCAAAATACGAATTTTCTGTAAAACAGTTGTATTTTCAACCCGAAAATATGAATTTTCAACAAAATAGTTAAATTTACAAGTAAAGAGATGAACCTTCGACCAAAGAAATAAATTTTGGACAAAGCAGTTCATTTTTTACCTAAGCAGCTAAAATTTTCAAATAAAAAAGATAAGTTTTCGACAAAATAGTAAAAGTTTCAACCCAACAGATGAATTTTCAACTAAAATGAAAAATCTTCAATTGGAATAGGTAAATTTTCAGTTAAAAATGTGTCTTAGAACTAAAATAAAAACAAATTTTCAACCAAAGAGATGAATCTTCAACTGAAAAAGATAAATTTTCAGCGAATAATATAATAATAGATATCTCAATCAATGAAGATTTAAATTTGGAATAAAAGAAAGTTGAATTGAATAAAAAAGACGAATTTTCAACAAAACAGTTCAATTTTCAAACAAATCAGATTAATTTTCATCCGAAAAATTGCAATTGTATAAAAAAAAGATTATATTTCTACTAAAGCAGATGAATCATCAAACTAAAGTGACAAACTTTCAACAAAATAGTTGAATTTTTAAACAACGAAGATTAATGTTCAAAAAACAGTTGAATATTTAGCCAAAAAGGATGACTTTCTAAAAAAATTATTGAATTTGGAGATTCCCTAATTTTCTCCTGGCCAATTTTTCATTTTAACATAGAATCTTTTATAAACGGAATAAAAAAATAATAATAAATTTGTTATCCTTCACAGATATTTAAAGTGCCTCTTGTAAAAATTCCCTTACTCTTGCAAGATTTTTTTCCTTTATTATTGTTTCTTCTGTCAAATTTTGTCGACAGACAAATAAAATTCATTTAAATAAGTTGACATAAATATTGGTATACTTTTGTATGGTTTTATTATTAGATTTAAAATTATAAATCTACTTATTGTCTCTAAAAAAATGTTATCGTAAGATACAAAAGTCTAATCTTCAAAATTTCTAGCATTTTAATTTAATAATTTAAAATACTTGATTAGTATTCAAATTTAAAGGCCAAAATAAAAAATAATTGATTTTACTGCTACCCTGAACGAATTTTCCAATAAAAAAACAGCAGTATGAACATAAATTCCAGTAAGTCAAAATCTCTGTTCATACAACGTTCTTTTAGAAGATTCTTCAATTTCCAATCTTTATAAATCTTTATGAATCTACTTCATAAATAATTTTAAATATTGCTCAGTTTTAAGCTATAGTCTACATTGTTCATTTTTCTGACAATAAAAATTATTGGTAAATTTTTCTTTGCCTGGATGTCCAGCGATTTCTAGGAACAAAATTCAAGGTCTTTTCCAGGTTTTCCAGGTCAAGAAATCAATTGTTTCCAGGTCTTCTTTATCACGTGAAATAATCGTTTGGTTAAAAATTTTTTCTTTCGATTTTTTGTTAAAAATTTTTTCTTAGAACTTGTGGTGAGCTAATTATTTATATAAAAAAATTTTTTTTAAGAATTTATATATTTTATTAAATAAACCGTTTGTATACATGTAAAAGATGATACATTTTATTTTTGTATTGGCCAACAATTTCTAATGAAAGCAGAATCATAAATAAACAAATCCTTAATTTTTTGGAAACATAAGTCGTCTTTTTGAATTCTTTGGGAATATTTTAACATCTTTGTAGTCTTTGAAATCCTTGAAATTTTCGAAACATTTGTGAATTCGTTGAAATTTTTTGAAGTATTTCAAATCTTTGGGAAATCTTGAAATTTCTGTGAAATCTTTTTAATTTTTCGTACAATCTTTGAAATCCTTGAATTCTTTGAAATCTTTGAAATATTTGTGAAAACTTTCTATAATCTTTGTTTGTGAAAACTTTTGTGTTCGTTTGAAATCACTGAGATCTTTCGAATTCTTCTCAAATTTATTGAAACCTTTTAAAATTATTTAAAACCTCTGAAATGTTCTAAAATCTTTAAAATCTTTTAAAATTTTTAAATTCTTTGAAATATTCTGAAATCCTTATAAATTCTTTGAAATACTTGTGAAATCTTTCCTACATCTTTTGTATTTATTTTAAATGTTTTGTATTTTGGCGTACTGTACTCTTTTTGACATTCTTGAAATCTTTTGAAATTCGTAAGGATTCTTTGAAATATACCTCAAATATACATTTTTAAAATCTTTGAAATTCTTGTATTCTTTTGAAATCTCTATGAAATTTTTATTAAAATATTCTAAAAAATTTTGAAATCGTTTCAAATCCTTGAAATGTTCTGGAATCTTAGAAATCTGGTTCACAATACCCTTTTTAAAATCTTTAATATCCTTGAAATCTTCTGAAAGTTTTAAAATATTTATGAAATGTTCGAAATGTTTGTGAAACCTTTGACGTATTTGCGAAATCTTTTGACACCTTCTAAATAAGTTTGAAATCATTTAAAATCTTTGAAATGTTCTGAAATCTTATAAATCTGCTTTACTTCCTTTTTAAAATGTTTAAAATCCTTGAAATCTTCTGAAAGTTTAAAAATCTTTGTGAAATATTTTGAAATCTTCTAAACGAATTTAAAATCGTTAAATTTTTCAAACAAAATTTTGAAATCTTTGAAATCAGGTATACTGTACCCTTTCTGAAATATTTTAAATTCATGTATTCTTTTAAAACCTCTATGAAATTTTTGTGAAATATTTTTAAATCTTCTAAAAAATTTTGAAATCGTTTCAAATCCTTGAAATGTTCTGAAATCTTAGAAATCTGGTTCACAATACCCTTTTTAAAATCTTTAATATCCTTGAAATCTTCTGAAAGTTTTAAAATAT
>JAABKJ010002278.1:0-28419 GCA_011634705.1 Andricus grossulariae
CAAGCAATTGTTAGTTTATAAACAAATAGTTTACTTTTTTACCAAGTTAATGAATTTTGTAAGCGAGATAGACGAATTTTCTACAAAACAGTTGAATTTCCAACCCGAAAAAATAATTTTTCAACGCAGAAAAAATTAATTAAATAATTTAGTTGCATTTTTTAACCAAATAGTGGAATTTTCTATCAAAATGTTGCATGACTGACCAAAAAGGATAAATTATCAACCAAGAAAATTAAATGTTCTAACAAAGCAGACGAATTTGTGACAAAATGAATGAATTTTCAACCAAATTGAAAATGCGGTAGTTACATTCTTAATTAAAAAAATTGATTTCTAACCAAAAAAGAAAATGTTCAACAAAATAGTTAAATTTTCAGTCAAAGAGGCGAATCATCAACTAAATTTAATCAAAGTAATTGAATTCTCAATCAAAATGATGATTTTTTAACCAAAAATATTAATTTTACACCAAAATTAGTCTAATTTGCAACTAAAAAGGATACATTTTCAACAAAATATTTGAATTTTCAACTAAAAAAGATCAATTTTCAACAGAAAGGAAATAGTTAAATTTTCAGTTAATACAAATAATTTTCAACCAAACGTGACACAAGTGACTAGTATACCAAAAAACAATAACATCTTCTAATTAATCTTATCACGTGGTCGACATTAAATAACATCATCTAATCCAAAGAGATGAATATTCAACAAAAAATTAATTTTTAACAAAGTAGTTCAACCTTCAAACAAGCAGTTGAATTTATGACAAAAATTATTTTTAAACAAAATTGTTGTATCACCGACCAAATAGTCGAATTTCTAGCCGAACGAGATAAATTTCGAAACAGAAAGATAATAGGAGATTTTTTGACCAAAAAAATTAACTTTTAATCAATAATAGTAGGATTTTTTTTTGGGTTCTATTAACTTGCTCTGCATTTTAACGAGAAAAAAGCGGATGAATGAGAAATTTCTTAAAAACAGGAGAAAATAGAAGAATTATTTAAAAAAGGGGAAAAGTTTGGGATAGGAGAAAGAGTGAGAAGTCTGAAATATGAACGTGATTTTTAGACTACTAAGTTTGAAAATCGGTTTTATATTGAACTGCACCCTTTCAGGGCCATGTTTTGAAAAATATGCAAACTTTGTTAAAATTCATCAAATTGGTAAAGTTGTTTATGGACGTCCCCAAAGGACGACCGGAATTCGGTGAGTGTAGACCAAATATTTTTAGTGACCCTAGACACTTGTTAAAACCAATAACAAAAAGTAAACACAAGAAATAAATAAAATAAATAAGAATTGAAAAGAAATTATGGCAAATTTTATTACGTGCCTTGTAAGTGAATTTTGGAAAAAGATTCTTTATTCTTGGAATCCACGTTCACAATTTCAAGAATCTGTTGACTATACCGTTTTCTGAAGACTCGAATAATGGTCCAATTAAAAAGAGGAATCATAATGTTCAAACGTTCCTTTCACTGATTTAATAGAAAGAAAACTGTGAAAGGCACTTCTAAGAAAACATAATCACTTGAACGTTTGACTATCTTTTCCAACAATCAGTTAGATCTTTTTACGTGCCTATCATTCGAAATTTGGGCCCTCCAGATAATTAAAATATTTGTTCATCGCCACGACCTCGAGAGACATACATAAGTAAAATCAGATTCTTCAGAAATGGAGACTAGAATCGTGCAATGCGACATAAACAATGTACTGGAATGTGTCGTGATCGTATCGCGCGACTTTTATGCTTTCTTACGTTGGCCACACGGGGTCTGTTCTAAGATCTCCACGGGTCCGGTCCGGACCATTCCAAGTCGTAAGTAAACTAATCCGACGGCTACGTCTGGCGAGCAAGTTTATTCGACCGGATAGTGACACTTTAAGGGTAACTTTATACCTGGTCAAACTTTGACCGAGATGCGGGTAAGGCCATATCATATCAAAAATGCGCGCAGAGGAAAAAAATTCTGATTGAAGAAATTGTTAGGTTTCCCTGCTGAAAAAGATGAACTGTAAACCAAATAGTTGAATTTTCCACCAAAAAGATTAATTTTCTACCGAAAAAGATGAATTTTCAACTAAAAAGATCAATCTTCCACCAAAAATGGAATCGTTAAATCATTAGTTAAGAAATTAAGTTTCAAACCAAGAGGAAAACGAATTTTCAACCAAAGAGATGAATTTTCAACCAAAATTATGAATCTCTAACTGAAATAGGCCAATTTCCAGTTGAGTAATAATTTTTTAATAAGAAAACAACGATTTTTCAACAGAATAGGTACATTTTCAACCAAATAGATGAATTTTCAAGAAAAGAGATAAATTTTCAACTAAAATGAAGAATCTTTGTTCGAAAATGACTTTTTCACCAAATTGTTGAGATTTCTACAAAGTAGAATCTTTTTGAACCAAAAAAGATGAATTCCCAAGGAAAAATGTAATAGTTGATATTTTAACCAAACAGATTCTAATTTTAAATCAAAAACAGTTGAGGTCAACAAGAAAGACGAATTTTCAACAAAACAGTTGACTTTTCAACCAAAAAGGATATTTTTTTACAAAATTATTTTATTTTCAACAAAGCAGATTATTTTTTAACAAAAATGTAGAACTCTTAAGCAAAAACATAAATGTTTAACGAAGGAGATTAATTTTTTACGAAAAACATGAATTTTTCACAAAATAGTTAAATTTTTAACGAAAGGGGCGAATTTTCAACCAAAAAATTAAAATCTTCTACAAAAAAAATTTGAATAAAATACATGCATTTTCATCTAAATAGTCAAATTTTCAACTAAAAAAGATAAATTCACAATTATAAATGAAATTGTTACCTTTGGAGTAAAAAAATTAATTTTCTACAAAAAGAAAAGAAGGTTCAAGAAAAAATATAAATTTTTCAGCAGAAACATTAATTTTTTGATAAAACAGTTGAATTTTTAACAAAATACATGAATTTTTTACCAAAATAGTTGATATTTCAACTAAAAAATGACTTTTCAATAAAATTGTTGAACTTGCTATACAGTAGATTAATTTTCACCAAATAATTGAATTCTTAATCAAAATAATGAATTTTCAATAAAGAATTTTCGACCCAAAAGGACGAATTTTCAACAAAATACATGATTCTTGAACGAATTAGTTGATTTTCCAACTAAAACAGATCAGTTTTCGACCAAAAATGCGATAGTTAAATTCTTGGTTGAATAATTTTATTTTAATTAAAAAAAGCAAACCGAATTTTCAACCAAAGGGATAAACTTTCAACTAAAATGATGAACCTTTAACTAGAAAAGTTAAATTTTTAGTTGAATAAGAAATTTTCAACCAAAATAACATTGATTTGTCAACAAAGTAGTTACATTTTCAACAAAAGAGATGAATTTTTAACTAAAATGAGGAATCTTTATTTTTAAAAAATTACTTTCTCAGCAAATTGTTTGAAATTTCTACAAAGTAGAATGTTTTTCAATCAAATGACAGAAATCTTTAAGAACAAATCTAATAGTCGATACTATAAACAAAAAAATTTTTAATTTTATATCCAGAACAGTTGAAGTTAAAAAAAAGACGAATTTACAAAAAAACAGTTGACGTTCCAGCCAGAAAGGATACTTTTTAACAGAATTGTTTAATTTTCAACAACGTAGATAGGTTGGTTATATAGGATGGTTATATAGGAATGGTTATATAGAAATGATTATATTTTTAAATATAAAAATTGATTTTTCACGAAAAAACGAAGTTTCAACAGGATAGGTAAATTTTTAACCAGAGATGAATTTTCAACTGAAATGATGAATCTTCAACTCAAATGGTTCAACTTTCAGATCAATAATAAATTTTCAACCAAAAAAACAACGATTTTCCATGAAATTAGTTACATTTTAAGGCTCATGTAGGGGTTAATGTAACCTAGAAAACTCACATAAAAAAATCAATTCGAAATGCTAGCGCAACGAATGATTATCGGGGGGCAAATTTTTTTTTCTTTTGGAACTAGCGCGATATTCAAAATCGAAGAATTATTCCAACAGACATAGGAGTTTCTTCCGGAATTTGTTGACTCATTATTTTACATTCAATATATTTTTCCTTCTTTTAGTGCTTTTATGAAAATATATTCTTCAATAAGATACATTTGTTATGGTTTTTAAAAATTTATTACAACTTTAAAAAAATTATCACTCTTTTGTCTTTTGGGATAATTTTTCTATTTTGAATATCGCGTCAGTTCTGTTTTTTTTTCTACTGCTTTGGAAATGCAATGGTTAAGAAATTTAACATATTTATCGCCAGTGTCGACGATCCGCAGGGACTTTCCGCCTCGAATATGGTTTTGAGCTTCCCAGAGGAAAAAATGGCCCCCCTCTAATCATTCGTTGCGCTAGTATTTCGATTTGATTTTTGTAGGTGAGTTTTCTAGGTTAAATTTTCCTCTACATGAGCGTTAAACCAAGGAGATGAAGTTTACAAAAAAAAGAAGTATTTTGGACAATATAGTTGAATTTTTAGCAATAAAAAATGACTTTTCATGAAATTGTTGAATTTTTTTACAGAATAAATCAATTTTTCACCAAATAGTAGCATTTAAAATTAAAATGATGAATTTTCAACAAAGAAGATTAATTTTCGTCCCGAAAAGAAGAGTTTTCAACAAAATACATGAATTTTAAACAAAAATTGTATGTGTTTTACCATTTCATTATGAACCTAATTGTTGAAGTGGTATGAATAAATGATTACATTGTATAGAAATAATGTTTATGCTATATAAAAAATCGAATCGCCCTATTAGTTTTTCCCTATTTCGTATATTCAAACAAAGTTTTTAAATAAAAATTGTTTAAAAGATTTTTTTATTCAAATTTTTTCAGTACAGTGTGCAGTGAAGTTTTAGAGAATTTTAAGCCAATAAAACATGCGTTGAAAAAAGTGGCACTTACATGGTTATGCCGTGACACTTAACATTTAATATGAATAATATTTTATTGACGGTTTATACCAATAAGAAAACTCGACTTCGAAATATCGAATCGAATTAAACTGATTCTGGGAGCTATATCTCTGTAATTCGCGCCTGAATAAGATTATAAATTATTCCTATATAAAAAAATTTCATTAATTTGTCATCACCGCTTCAATAAAGAGAAATTTTCTATGGTTTAAAAAAAGAGCAAGGTAAATTTGATTGGATCGACAAGTTTGTCGATGAATTGAAGCTCAGTCGTCTTTTTTTGTCACGCTGCAGGGTAATATCTATAATCTTCTCATGAGCAGTCAGTGACGTGATTCGTAGTCAGTGATTATCGAGTAACGCGAGGAGTCATTAATTATAGCCGATTCCTATCCTGAATCCTTAAGACTCGCGAAGTCGTTTAATCTCTCCACGACCCATTTCTTCAGCAGGTGGTTATCGTCTTCTGTAATAGACGTGATTGCATGTATATTATGCATAAATGCGACGTAGAGCAAGAAAAAAATGAGATCAATTAGGATTAGACTTTTTATTCATCTTATGGCGCTAAATTGAAAGGCTTCACAAATGGAAAATTTTCTTTCTTTAATTAAGGCCGCGTGACGAGTAGGTCACGTGACCGGCTTCCTACCTTATCGACATTTTTTTATTTGTAAAGTTATTTTCACACGAATAGCCACATCAAGTTGAAAATTTGGGAATTCTTAGTGCTTCTTATTTATTATCCCAAATTTTCAACTCGATGTGCCTATTCGTGTGAAAATAAGTTTACAAATAAAAGAAAGTGTCGGGAAGTTAGGAAGCCGGTCACGTGACTCACTCGTCACATGGCCTTAAGACTAGACTGCTATAGGCGCGCTCATGCGCGCCCCATAAGTTTCATTTTAATGTTGATCATTTATCTATTTTCGAGTGACTATTTATATTTGTCCAAAGTTTCTTACCAGGTAAATTCTTGTTAAAGTTAGATTCTAAAAGAATGTATTCAGTGAATTTATTTGACGTACCCTTGTGAAAAAATGTCATGGCAGTCTGGTGTCAGATCTGACCCAGATCTGGCTTTATCTAGACATTCTAGTCTGGAAGATCTGATCTGGCCCAGGTCTGACTTTATGTAGATCGTCTAGTCTGGAAAGTCTGTTCTGGCCCAGGACTGGTGCTGATAAGCTATCCAAGTCCAAAAAAAGCTTTGAGTTCGATTAGCAATTTTTTTGAGATATTTGGAAAAAGCTACAAGGTGTCTAAAGTGATCAAAAGTAAGAAATTCACACTATCAAAAAAAGAATGTCTTAATTTAATCTTGACAGTCCGGTCTGGTCCAGGTTTGGAGCTGATCAGCTAAATACACTTAGAGTGAAAAATGGTTTTTTCCAAAGTCATTAAAAAAATAAAGGGAGTCTAGCCAGCGGCTGACCAACCTTTATCTGGTGGCTGACCAGTCCATAGGCTGTTGCCGAGACTGTCTGGTTTGGGGCTGGCCAAAAAAAACGTTACACTTTTGGTCAGGCCCAGGCAAGACCATCTGGCCAGCATCAAGACTGGTAACCAGAAAGTCTGGTCTGGGCCGGGCCAGCGCCAGAAGATTTTTCCATATGGGTAGAATTATTTTATTTACGATTACTATTATTTGAAGATTTAAAATGCTCGACTCATCCAGTGCAATCAATCTGGGAATAAATATCAATAATGATTATTATAATTAAATATTTAAATACTAATAATAAATACCTCGTCGAAAATTTACCCCGTAAGTATAAAGTGGAGATCTAAGAAAATTCTCCTCATTTTTGTACAATGACATTTGCTGGTACTTTCACGTCCATTTTTGTAAATCAGCGCATCAATATACATCTCTAAATCATTTAAAGATTAGGTAACACCTATAATCGTAAAAATTATATTCCAATCAGATACTCAGTTCATAATATAAAAAGCATTAAACTTGTATTTGCATTGAAATGTTTGAATAATTTCCACTTGATATTTTTTTAATTGAACTTTTATCTCTTAAAATATGATTTATTGATGAACTCTCTCAAAAAAAAAAATAATAGAAAAATAATAGCGTATTAAAATACATTGCTAAATAATTAAAACATATGTACATATCATTTTGAATTTAATCCGATACACACTGTAAAAAATCATTAATCAATTATTTGCAATAAAACATTTAAATAGTTTTAAAAAATAACAGAGAAAGAAAATACATAGCTAAATAATTAAAACATATGTGCACGTAATTTTAAAATGCAATTCAGATATTCATTCCACGGTCATGTTTGTGAGTGAGTGCATCAAAATATATCGTTAAATTATTAAAACATTATTACCTATAATTTTAAAAATTATATTTCAATCTGATACTTATTTAACAAAACAAAAATCATTGAACAATTATTTGCATCGAAAGGCTTGAATAATTTAGATAAATAAGAGCGTATAAAAATACATCGCTAAATAATTAAAATATATGTACATATCATTTTGAAAGTTATATTCAAATACAGTACCGTCAAACATTGTCAGTCCACTAAAAAAATTGAATTGAAAATATACCTCTCTTTTCTCGTGGCTGTCTCAGCAATAGATTAGATTAAAACGATTTTCTAAAAAACATTATAAAGCTTATTAAATTTCGCGTTGTTTGAGCCCTACTTGAATTATTTCAGGTAAACCGGCTTCAGGATAGTATATGAGAAAGTTCGACCTATTTTCAATTTTTGACCAATTTTCGATTCTCAACTTCCACTTTCTGCAATCTACGTGCTTCAGGGAAGTGAATTAAAACTTAAATCTTAAAATATTGAAACTTGAATCTTTTAAAGTATCCTTATGTCTTTGAAATTCTTCAAAACCTTTCTAGTTTTTTGAAATATTTGAAAATACCTTGAAATATTGAAAATCTCTTCAAATCTTCGAAATGCTTCGAAATCTTTGAATTTTTGTTGATAAATTCTTTGAGATTTCATTAAAATATTATAAAAATCCCGTGAATCTACGTCAAATGTGATGATATTCCTTGAAATATTTAAAGTCTTATGAAATCTTTTGAGGTAGTGGAAAATTGATTCAAAATACCTTATTGAGAGCCTTTGAAATTCTTTAGAATTACTGAAATCTTTTCAATTTGACAAAATCCCGTGAAATCCTTTCAAATTTCTTAAAAATCTTTTAACGTATTTGGAAATCTTGGTTTTCATCCGAATTCCCTTGGATTTTTTTTCACATCCTAGCCTAAACCGATGAATTGAAAAAAGTATTGAATCATTTTGTGAATATAAATGATGAAAAAAAGATTTGAAAAACTTTATAGAAGATTATACCCTCCTCCCCCCGCCAGTTGTTACTTAATTCATAGATGGCCCCTAACTACAATTTAATCATAAAGCGGGGATCAATTATTGTTAATAACACTGCGTAATAATAAACGTGATGAAAGATTATAAAAGCCCCATATTATCGTTAATCATAATATATTATAATCACAAAACACGCTCGAACTATCCACTTCTCCACGTACTATGACATCGTGAAATATGGATTTTCCGTTTCATAAATAGTTTCGCTAGTATCCGCGAGTCTTTCGAACAGCTTGATCATCGCGAATTCTTTCTCATCAACTCGATTCAATTTATTACGCATATTATTTTCTCGCGGAGCGGCATGATACATGAATATTTGCGATCAATGATCGAGGCGACGAAGGATCAATGTGCAAGGATGGGAATGGAGGGGAAGAGAAGACAAGGGAAGGGTTTGGTTTGGTGGCACGGGAAAGGATCAAGACTCTTGGAAGATGGTAATGGAAAGGACGCGACGCGCACTCGCAACATCCTCAAGTTCCTCGGGATCCCTCGATCATATCTCGGGGTGAGATCTGAGGATCGTGCGCGATAGGGCAAGATAATGTGAGATAATCTTCGCCGCGGCAACGCTCAAAAGATATCCCACACCTACGCCAACTCGGACCGGTTCATTCGGTATTATCTTTTATCGACAAAATCAAATTTCTTTAAGACAGACGTTCCCTTCATTCGTTCCAATTCCACTTTCATTCAAAGGGTCATTTCCGCGTAAGTATTTTCCCCTTTTCAATGCATTTTTCCACTTTCAAAGTATTTTCCCATTTTAAATCGCTTAGGCATAGAGGAAGATTTGTAATAGGGATCGTCCACATATTACGTGACACTCTAAATGAGGGTCGAGGGACTGCCATGACGTCCAAAGTGTCATATAGGAGGCGGTCGCAAAGGTTTTGTAACACGTGACACTTCTCTGATCAATAATTAAAATTTAAATCCACTTCGATATATTATTGACCAATATTATCGACGCGAAATAATTTATTAGTTGCATTTTCAAACAAATAGTTGAATTTTCAACCAAAAAATTTAAATTTTCGACAAAAAAGTTCATTTTTAGCCCAGAGAGATGAGTTTATACCAAGAAAGATGACTTTTCTATCATAAAAGATGAATTTTCAATCCAAAAGGACGAATTTTCAACAAAACAGTTGGAGTTTCGACCATAAGAGATGACTTGAACAAAATAGTTGATTTTTCAACCAAATAATTGAACTTAAAACTAAATAATTGAGTTTTACCTAATGTCCAGCGGAATGTTCAACGCCGAGTATGATTGTGTGCATTCGATGGTCGTGGTCGAATGTATACCTTCAAAGCTCAACTGTAAAAAAAAAACGGCTTAACTCGAGCGGCGGTCTTCTGAAGTTTTCCTCTCCCCTGGCCAAACGTCTAGGCAAATGCGAGTACACGTACTCAGTATATGTATACTAATGCTGAAGGACTTAAATGATACTTTAGCAGTGAGGGTGAGCCGTGTATAGAGCTCTGTTTCACCGGAGTTTTAAAATAAAGGCATAGTACAATAGGGTTTAAACAGCAGTGCTATGGGACTTAAATGGATATTATTGTTATTATTGTCCTGTTAGCCTGGTTAGCTAGCCAGAAGAGAGGAAAACTTCAGGAGACCGCCGGCTCGAGTTGAGCTGGTGTTTTTGACAGTTGAGTTTTAAAGGTATACATTAGGTTATACTTGACAAAAATTGTTTATCATGTTATAAAAAGGCTGTTGAACAAAATTAATTTTGTAGTGAATCACAACAATTAGCTACTTTAAATCCTAAAAAGCTATTGAACAAAAGCAATTTTGTAGTGAATCGCAACAATTAGCTTATTTTAAATCCTAATTAGGATTTAGAATAGCTGATTGTTGCGATTCACTACAAAATTACTTTTGTTCAATAGCTTTTTTATAACATAATAAACAATTTTTTTAGTATAGCCTAATGGAAGTTATTTTTAGTTAGCCACTAGATTCATTTCTGATCTGTTTTAATGAATTAGAAAGTCTTCAAAAAAATGATGTCACTGAAAAGTTAGACACATAAAGGTTTAAATTTTGTTGTTAAGTAACAATTTTTTGTTTATTCGGAATAAAATATCTGCATTCACTCGTTATACCTGGAAGACCTACGGCCATTTCTAAAAAAGAACATCAAACTCCGTTAAGAATTGTATTTTCAGTCGATTTGTGTCAAAAAAAGGTGCTTTTTCCTACTGTGTGGGGGTTCAATGTGTTATAAAATGAAGAAGCAAGTTAGAGTTTGCATTTTAGAGCTTGAAGAGTGTATAATAATATGAATAAACGTTACTAAATAAAACTGTAATGAATTATTATTAATTCAAATTCACGCGGTTAGACAGAGAAATAGTAGATTAGCAAAGTTGATGATTTTGTCGATAGAAAAAGATATAGGCGTCCTAGTGAAGAAGCATGATATCTGCATTTTGACGTAAGGCCTGCTCACCTCTACGCCACAACGCGAAAATGATCCTTAGTGGTTTCAGAGGAAAACAACTATCAAGTTACTATTTCTTCACATGATAAGCGTGCAATGATAAAATTGAAACGAGGAAGATATCGATCTTATCTTTATGCTTCGTTAGGATAACAAAAACAATATAAATTCAGACATTAAATGCACAATGAGTTAAGACTGTAATGACAGACACGAGTAGAAACTCTGTGGCTAGAAAATATGTAAAACAAACTCTTCCGTGTATGAGCGATTTTCAAATAGATATTTGACCTTCTAAAATACTTAAAACACGTATTGGCGGCCTACTTTATCAGCCCATACAGACAAAGTTTGAAAAAATTATAGCTAGACATACCTTTCTTAGTTTTTTATAATAAAGTATTCACAATTAGCTTTTTCACGTGTCCCTCCCTACGCTTTCACATATTTGAAATGTAAAAGGACGGGTAAAATTTTTTGCCAGAATCAGCCTTGGGCAAGTTTTTTAATAGATGATGTAGTCTAAATTGCAATACTGATATACTATAGAGATTATAGATACTGACTGAATAAACTAGGCTAATATGTCTATCCCTCGCTTTAGCGTCAAGTTGAAAGCCTCTATAATTATAACGAATTTTATGTGATAGGTGTCCTCATAATCCATTATGATCATAAAAAAGTAGTTTCTATCAAATTTTGAAAACACATTGCATTTCCAGAGTCTTAAATTTGTTTAACTCTTCGTAAGTCCTCCGAGAACACGTAAAAAGACATGAGTGGATCCTGAAATGTCAACACCGAAGCCTCCAAAAAAAAGAGACCCAAAGGGCAAATAATTTTGTTTGGAGAAAATATCCTCACAGAATTTGTTGGGCTGAAGAAGCAAAAACCTATCCCGAATTCGATAGTATTTGAAAAAAAATTTGTTTCAATCACAGTAATATAAAAATAAAAATGGTCAACTCCGAAGCCTGTCAGCTTCAAAGCATTTTATTGTCTGCACTATTAGAAGGTTCACAGGCTCATCAAAGAGATAGAAAATGCCTTTTTTTGCTCCTGGAAACAAAAATGTTTCGAAAAATATTGTTTTTTCTAAAACAAAAGAAATCAAATAGCTTTTTTGTAACATTTTCAAAACACAATTTATTTAAAAAAATGTTTGACCATTTTGACTCGTTAAACCTGTGAAAGCTAGCTGAAGCCTTTATAATAATGTACTTTAAGTAAAAGAATAATTTAGACACAAATGAGTGTGAAAAGAATAATCTAGGGCGAACTGTTTTCCCTAGTTATGAAGTAGATTTTAGTATATATAATTTTTCTTAACATTTTTTTCTATCTACATATGTATAAAAATTGATAAAACTTATTATAGTATTAAGAACTTTAATTTCCTAGAAATCATTCCCTTTTATTTCGTCGAAGTCGGCTGCAGCTTGATTTGAAAAATATTCATACTTCACTATAATCATTGTCAATGTTTGCCAAATTCATTTGTCAAATTATTCTACTGAATTAATTTTTTTATTTTGGAATTGGATCTTTCAAACTGCAAGGTTCCAAAAAATAGTTTTAATTATGTGCAGAAGAGAATTAAGAAAAACTCAAATTCTGCGAATTGAAATTAAATTACTTGAAATCAGACGTATGCAACAGTGTTTGAACTTTTATATAACACTTACGAAATTTCGATTTTTGTATTTAATTACTAAGAAATAAAGAAATTATGATAAGGTTATAAAGTAAATATTGGATGACATTTTTTTTTACATTTTTCTTAATATAGCTTTATATAAGATTTGCAGAATGATTTCATTTTAGTTAAATATAAAAATCAATTTTTTTTAAACCACCGTTCTGATTATTTTTATTTTCATCTTGAAATTCTTGAAGAGTTACAGAAAATCACAATCAGTAATAAAAATGTTATCCAATATTTTCCATATAATTTTATGAAAATTTCGTTAATTTGAGAGTAGTTAAATACAAAAATCGAGTTTAAAAAAAAACTTCCGATTATTTTCATTTTCATCTTGGTATATTCGCGTTGTGACAGACAACTGCATATTCAACAAAACAAACATATTAAAAACAAAATCAGCTAACACATGGAATCTAATGTCATTTTTCCCATAGAATCGAATAGAAATATTAGCTGCTGAGTAATAGACATTTTGTTAAAAAAAATGATTGACACAATCATAAATTTAACTTCTTTTATGAAAAATCATCCTTTATTTGCATGTCCTCATCACAATACTAACCTTTTTGCTATGTCCTTATCTATTGGTCTGCCCATGAGGACTAAAGGTTCAAAAATTGTATATAAATTTACAAGTTGCTTATGATTCTTTAAATTATGATAAATTTCCATTACAAATATTATTCTAATAATAAATTATTACCATTTTTAGAATAAATAACTTTTTTCTACAACAAAATTGATATACTAGAGTGCTTGTTAAAATCAATGCTTAATGATAATTAAATACAATTTTCAATAAAATATTTCTGATTCCTTAATCTGACTTCATTACTTCTGACTAACAATAAGTTTATTTGAGAGTTTCTTTCAGAGATAAAAATCATATCGTTAAAATAAATAATTTTGCTGCTGTGGTTGTTTAACAATAAGTATTGCTAAGTAAAATAATGAATAAAAATTTGGCTTTCTTCCATTTGCAATGAATTTAATGCAGTGTTTCTAAAGAAATCTTAAATCATCTCAAAAGTGCATAACATTTTTTCAGCTTCATTTTTATAGAAAAAAAAGAGTACTGAGATGAAAATTTACTGAAATACACCTGAACCATACTTTGTTCATATTGAGCAATACGAATATTGAAAGCAATTCAATAGTTTTTCAGTTTTTATATTTATCAAGAGAGCGAACATAATGAAAGTTCAAAATGACCTTGTCCCTAAGGTTCTCCATTAAACCATCATAGTCGACTACGATATTTTAGCACATACTGCTTATCTTCTGGCTTTTGATTACCATTATGACTAGTAAGAATTCAGTTCGAGTTGTAATAAAGTGTTGTATCAGAGTTTAGCTTTTAATTAAAATCTTTTTACTTCAAATATTAGAAAGAAAAAAGGGCAGGATGCAGATGATTTTCGTTGAAAGTGAAAATGTTCAAAAATCCTTATTACAGCATGAATATCCAATTTATATCCTGTAGATATCCCATAGAAATATTTTCTGCATAATTACTGGATTTCCCAACAAGGCTGTAATTTCCATACTCCAGGGATATCTATATAATATCCCATGTTTTTTTAACGTCGTGTATTTGAATATTCAATGCAAATATCCTTGAAACATCAAGAAAACATCCCAGGATACCGTACTGATTTCCCAAGGATATAGAAATTTTCATATATTCAGCAGATTTCTCGAGGATATCCACAGGATATCATAATATACAATATCCCCTGCTGTGCTAGTGTTTCTTTAACTTCGTATTTTTAATTTAAAGTACCTTTCAAAGAAGTAAACATTTGTTTGATATCAAATAGTGACGATTTTTCCGTTCTCTAAATGAAAGCAATTATTTGTTTTATATTATTTGCTTAACTTAATAAACAGAATTTTTTATTCAAATAAAGTGCTGGCGAAGATCTAAGAAATATATGATTTTATCACATTGTTTTAAACTAAGAGTATTATTCCTCTAATTGCATAAAACGTATTTACAAGGTACTACATTTAAATGAAAAAACAAGAGTTGTTTACATACGTAATTTATTTCACTTTATCATTTTATAATACAACTGCTCAAATACTGCCATATGATAGACTTTTTTCTGATGGAAAATTTTTACTTCAACACTTTTTCGGTTCGCAAACGTTTAATTAAGACCATTTGAAATATAATGAAGATAAATTTGTGGTTTGGTATCAAAAATCTTTGTTTCCATTACAAAAAATATTTTATGTTAGAAAAAGGAATTATGTTTAAAAAATAAATGAACAAAAATATTAACCAAGAAATTTATTCTAATTAAATAAACATTTCCTTGACCGTATAGCAATGCACAAACTTCTTTAGTTCAAAATTTTTTTTATTCGAAGATACATTGTTCTGCGTATATACGTGTACCGATAAACTTTTTTTTTTGCCAACATAATGTTGCATATGATTTGGAATTATATATTATATTCTACTTACGAACAGAATTAAGAAGCTTAAAAAAAATGAAGAGCGGAGTACAAATAAAAATATTCATTCTGCTGGAGACAAACAACTGATTTTTGAAGAACTTGTTGTCTTCTAACTGATAAGGTTTTGAATATGAGTTCCTTTTATATATCCTAGCCATTCCATAATTCTTGACATAAATTATTATCTCTTTTTTGGGTGGTGGGATTAAGTAAGGGAAAATAAGTCGTTGCGTAATAATAATAAGCAACGTCTTTTATTGCTATAGAACAATTAAATACGCAACTAGTTTAGAGTTTCATGGCAGAAAAGAATGGAAATATATGGACAGAAGATTTGTAAAACATTGCGAAAGTGTAAATGAAAAAGTTTATTTGAAAATAGAAAAAAATGAAAACAGCAAGAATTAAAGTCAGATCTTTATTCACAGTTAATATTTTCTTGAGGATAATATTTTTGTCTACTTGCGTTATTTTGAAATGTGTTTAGTTAGTTCTAGAATACATTAAACCATTTTGTTCAAAAACCAAATAAGTAAAATTAGATCAAAATACTCTTCAAATCAATGAAAAATTACAGCCAAGACGTACTAAAGAAAACAGTATCGTTAATTAACAAATTCACAACTTTTAAAAAATTACACACAGAGAGTTCGATGCTAGCTCATTTTAAATATTATTTTATTCTTTACAAATCACTTATTTCACATTCTTATGTATACTTACAATAGAATCAGCATTTCGTTTTTTGTTAATAACAAAAATTTCACATTACTTGCAAACTGGAGGTTTTCAGGATTTCATTAGGACGTTCTTAAGAAACAATAACAATAAAATTACTGCCAACAATTTGTTCTATTAGAAATCCGAATTTGACTTCACTATAAGTATTAGGAACGCCAATTAAAAACACGAATTGCATTTGATTTTTCAAACTTCTTATTTTACAATCATTTTTTTAATTAAAATTTTTTAAATATAGTGAATATAAACCTACTAAGTGTATCTAAATGCTCCTTTTTACAGGAGATTGACAGCCACCAATCCTTCACATAAATCCAATTACCCCAAATCTCCCAACTCTCAATAAGCCTTCAGATACGTAATGTATGATGTACTCAATCCTGTGCAGTTCCTAAATCTTATACCGTCTGCAGCCAGATTTTTATTAGAAGCGCTCGCATTCGCTTGAACTTGGCCAGGGGAGTGGAAAACTGCAGAAAGCTAAAACTCCTGAGCGCATCCGGTTACCGATAATAGCTTAATGTTAATCGTTTGATAGTCAAAGATGTATCATTACTTGAGGATATATCCTCGAGTAATTTTGGGTCCCACTTTTCGTATTATTATATGTTTCCTGCTTTCTTTCTGTAATAAGTCTTCTTACAAAGTGAAATTTCCATTAAGATCGAATTCATATATTTAGGTCTAGGATTTATAACGATTATATGACAAAATAATGAACATAATAGAAAATTAGGGTAACACGGCGCTCTTTGAAATTCGGGGCCCTAAGCCCGGGGTTTTTGGCCGTATACCAATGTATCACCAAGCATGGGCTCTGCTAAATTATGATAACTGTTCCAGTAAGAAAAATATAGTGATTAATAAATTAAGGGCTAATGTAGGGGGTGATGCAACGTAGAAAACTCGCCTGAAAAAATCAATTCGAAATGCTACCACAACAAATGATTATCGCGAAGCAATTTTTTTTTTCTTTTGGAAGCTCAAATACATATTTGAGGCGGAAAGTCCCTGCGGATCGTGAACACTTGCTATATAAAATCAAAACAAATGTATCCTAATAAAAAATATATCTTTGTAAACACACTAAAAGAAGGAAAAATACATTGAAGGTAAAATAATGACTCAAAAAATTAAAAATAAAATTTTACAGATTCCCCCCTGAATTTTCGAGGGAGTTTCCTGACTAAGGGTTGATATTCTAGCATCACCCTAAAAACACTCCTGATTCGTAACTCGTCCGAATTTACCTGAAAAAACTCCGTGAATATTTGTCAATCTTATAAATGGGAACTTGAACAATTTTGAAGAATACTAGAAGTATATACCCTTATGATTTTTTGAGCGGGTCTTTCGGATAACTGTTGTTTTTCTTACATCAGCAGTGAGATTCATTTCTATAAAGGTGGAAAAATTGAGGAAATATTTATCCATCTTATTCTTAGGGAAACAAAACCATATTCGAAAATAATCGAACTGGTTGCCTCTCCGATTTTTTGAGGTCGTCAAAAATCATCATATCTTTTTTTATGTTTCAGAATAACTATCCCTTGCTCAGGCAAGGTATAGTCATTTCAACACCCCTTAAACCCACCCATGCAGTCAGATTTGCTTCTATAAAGTATGACTAAAGTCTATACAGCTGGGAATATATTTACTCTTCTTATCCTTGGGAGAAAGAACAAGTTTTGAGAATATTCAAAATCATTGCCTCTCTGGTTTTTTGAGGTGGTCAACAGGCTATGGTTTTTCATTTTAACACCCCCCCCCTCATCAATCCACCCACGCAGTACAATTAAATTCTATACAGCTGGAAAGATTCGCTGAATATTTTCTTTTCTTATACTTCGGAAAAAGGACAATTTTTCAGAAAATTCAAAGTTATTGCCTCTCTGATTTTTCGGACAGGTTAATTCAGGAGTTTTTTTAAAGGTAATGTTAGAATATCAACTCTTAGTCAGAATTTTATTTATTATTCATTTATTTTATGAGTCATTATTTTACATTCAATGTACTTTCCCTTCGTTCAGCATTTTTATGAAAATATGTTTTTCAATAAGATACATTCTTCATGTTTTTATTATTTTAATGCAACTTTATAAAAATGATCACCCCTATGTATGTCGGAATAATTTTTCTGATTTGAATATCGTGTCAGAAGTCTATTTTTTTCGGCTGCTTTGAAGATGCGTTATTTAAGGAATTTAACACATTTATTGCAAGTGTTGATGATCCGCAGGGACTTTCCGTCTCAAACATGGATTTGAATTTCCAAGAGGGGAAAAAGTTGCTGTCCGACAATCATTCGTTGCGCTAGCATTTCTAATTGGGTTTCTTAGGTAAGTTTTCTAGGTTACATCACCCCCTACATGAGCCTTAATTATTGAACAAAATCATTTAATTGCACTAAATTCTGAATTTCCTAGTAATCGTTCAAGAAATAAAATATTTGTTTTACTACCAAAAACTCTTCAAAGGTTCAAAAAATGATATATTCTAGAAATGTCAGCAAAGTCCAATATTAGTAACATGTGCTTTACGGTGGTCCGAAGAGGGTTTCCTTTCGGTAAGTGAAAATTTGACATGGTTCTTTTCAGTATAATATTAACAGCAGACAATTTGCCTCGTTTAATTATGTGCTACAAAAATGAAAAAGAGAATTCCAGATATCTCCAATGTCTAGCTGGTGAGACAGAACCAGACATCATGGTCTTGAAGATATATTGAAGACATTCAAGACAAAATCAAGAACAAATATTTTTACCCGGGATTGTCATAGTTATTTACTCTACGATAATGATGTATCAAAACACGTTTCAGATGTCGAGCTGACAAATAGTTTTTACTTAAAAAATTTTTAGTTGCTATAAGCTTGTTTGAAGAAAATAGCTTCATGTGCTAGGGAAAAAGCATTCTTTCAAATTTATATTGGTGATGATTATAGAACTGCTTCATTGATTGATATGAAATTTGCAGTAAACTAGTTGAACATGTATTAGAGCTTAAAAATGACGATATTCTGGGCTAATTTACTTTGTGTTTTGAAAGTTCTGAAATTTTATTTATTCTTTGATACATCAGGAACAGAGGAAAATGATTTGCTGGTAATACCACCCTGAGAAAAATCATATCGAATGGAAATATCTTATTATTACAAAAATGAAAAAAATTCAATTTTCTGTAGACATCAAAAACTAAAAAGAAAATTTGAATTATTATCTTCTAACTCTAATAGATGTCCTAAGTGATGATCACCACAATTTTTTATTTACTTGTTACAAATGTAAAAATACACTAAATATGAAGATCATTTTCCAACCTTTCGGCTGTTTTTAACTGGAACATTTTTGAGACAGCACTTAGAATCATATAATCGAGTTCTTTTAGGGGTCGAACTTCATTATTTAATTTGTATTTTGGTAGAATTCAGGAGTACTTTCATTTGTCAAAAAAAAAAGAAATGTTTTTTGGACCACCCTAATGTACTTATATAGGCACTTTACTTTAAGTATGTACTCTTTCATAAAACCCCCCAGTGGTGAGTTAAGAGAGAGGTTTTTATTTTTTTTGAGGGAGTGGGTAATTTAAAATTTACGATCCCTCTTTACTTCAGAAGCTAAGAATCATTGATCGAATCTGGAACTTGGGTTTTAGATTGTGTTTTATTAGTTTCTAAATTACCGTCTTCATCAGGTGGATCAAGTGTTACAATGTTTCTTCCTGGATCTTGAACTATTCCAACAAAATCATCGAATTTTTAACGACAAAAAAACCAAAACTTCAATCAACAGCAGTTGAATTTTCAACCAAGTAGTTGAATTTTCAAGCCAAAAACCGAATCCTTAGAAGACAGTTGAATTTGCAACCAAGTAAGATAAATTTGTTATCAAAACATATCACTTTTCTACCAAAAAAGATGACTTTTCTATCCAAAGATGAATTTTCGTTATAAAAGGATGCATTTTCTAGCCAAAAATGCAAATGCTGAAACTAAAATTTGAATTTTCGTCAAAATAATAAAAATGTTCACCAAAGAGTAGAACATTTAACCTAAAGAGAGGAATTATGAACCAAAAATATTATAGTAGACTTTTCAAATAAAAGAAAATAAGTTTGATCCAAAAATATCACTTTTCAAGGAAACAGTGGAATTTTCAACAAATTAATTCAATTTCTACCCAAATATTAGAATTTTTACCCAAAAGAGATGAACTCTAGACCAAAAATATAATAATAGACTTGTCAATTAAAAAAGATTAACTTTTAAACATAAAAATTCAATTTTCCACCAGAAATTTTTTTATTCTATCAAGAGATAAATTTTTAAACCAAAAGGCAAAAAAAATAGTTGAATTTTCAAAAAAATGATTAAATTTCCACCAAGTAGTACATTTGTTAACTGAAAGAGATTTATTCTTAACCAAAGATATAATAGTAGACTTTTAAATTAAAAAGAATTGAAATTCAACTAAAAATAGTTGAATTTTCTTATTGGGCTGTATTAATGCAGTTCTCGTTTAAGCGAAAAATGAGAATAAAGCGAAGAAGGGGAATTTTTTTGAAAAGAGGAAATAAAGAGGAATATTATCTCAAAAAATGGAAAAAGGAGGAAAGGACAAAGATTGTAAAGTCTGAGTTTTAAAAAGCCGCAGTGAAAATTCTGCACAATGAAGAAACTAATCTTATTTCAGATTATAAAGGGTGACGTTCTGTAAGAAAAGGGCCTAGTTTGACGATCGTAGTTTAGGAGATATTCGCGTTTATGTGACCCATGATCTTGAATATAGATTTTGAATTTTTGATGGAAAATCATACTTCAATCTCTGCTCTATTTAGTAACATTATACTTTTGCGTCTTTAAAATTACCGCAACCTTATGGCACTCTAAATTCTAATCAGTGTTTCTCGAAAAGCAGGTTTCTCATTTTCCTGCGAAAACCTTACACTATTCATTTTTGAACAAAGCATTAGTTTTTCAAGCTTAGAAATAAAGTTATCTTCGATATTTCATCGGAGATGGTTGGTGACACAGAGCACAATTCCAAACTCATTTTTTTCCGAAGAGCAAGGGGATATTTATTGCAAAAGAAAAAACAAATCTTAAGAATAACCGAGTTTTAAAAAAATTTCCGGATTTTTTCCGTTGCTCAAAATTCCAGGCTCATTCCCAGTTTTCCCGTTTTTCCAGGTCAGTGGTCACCCTGAGTATGCTAAGAATTTGAGCAAGGTCGATTATTAGTAACATGTGCCTCTCAGCACTGTAGTTCAAGTAAATACTATTTTATATAACAACCTCCCACGGACGATCCAGGTGCGAGTGGAAAAATCCATATACCATATTCTTCTCCATAAGGATTCTCATAAGGTTTTTCATAAGTTTTCTTCAAACCACCACATTTCAATACGAAATGTTAGCTCATACTGATTATTTGCTGGCTGTTGATTACTATAATGAGGTGACGGTTGATTGGTTGTCGTGTGTGTGTGCAAAATTTTTTGAACATAGGGGAAACTATGCTAGAGCAGGTCACAAAAAATTTGTAAATGTTTCATGTCATTTATAGTAAATGATTGAGAATTGTAATTTACACTGTGCGAACACTTAACTATTCATTCAACTGTTTCTGTTCCAAAATTCTAGATAAAATGCATTATTTAGCTGCTTGTTATGTTTTAGAAAGAAATCTGGAGGTATGTTTCCTAAGATCTCTCCGTTTCCGAATAGGTTATCGCTTCTGGTAGAAAAAATAGAGCCGAGGAGAGCACACTCGTACATGCATAATCAAAAAATATCACATATTGACTTGCATAAAAAGCCATTTTGACGATAAAGAGTGCAGTTAATTGCTTATGCTTTTAATACAAATAGCATGTCGTTGGTTAAAATACTCAAAGTAAAGTTTTTATCCCGCCGATTTATTTATTTTCATATCTATGTAATTTCTTCCAGTTGTTTTGTAACACAATTTAAATTTTAAAGCTCGAATTTTCGAATGGAAATAGGCTGGAATGGAATGAAAAAGGGATGGGAGGTAAAGTTTCATAAAACTTTGGAAACGTTTTAAAGTTTCAAATTTTACAGTTTTCCAAAATTATATTTTTAAAGTAAATAAAATAAAAAAAAAAGTAATAAAATCAATTGAATTCATTAAGTGCATCTGTTACTGATCTCAAATAAGAATATTTCATGTTTCAAATATCAACCTATACATTTTTTGTTAAGTATTCATAATTTTTTGGTTGAAATATCAACTATTACATTTTTTTTCTTGAAAATACAACCACTTAGTTGAAAGTTGAAGTACTTAAAAAAAATTCATTGTGGTTATTGAGGATTCATCACTTCAGTTGAAAATATTTATATCTTTGATTGGAAATGTAACTACTTTTTTGAATAATTGTTTTTTCGGTAGGGAAAATTCATATTTTTGACTAAAATTTAACCTATCTCAGTTCAAGATTGATTATATAGTTAAAAAATGTATGTGTTTGGTCGAAAATATAACTCATTTGTTAAAAATTGCTTGTTTTTGGTAGAAAATTCATCGATTTTATTCAAAATTCAACTAATTGATTAAAAATTCTTGTTTTCAGGTTGAAAATTCAACAATTTGGTTGAAATTTCTGGTATTTGTGGACTGAAAATGGTGTTTGGTTTAAAATTCAACTATTTTTCTTCAATAATCATTATTTTAGTAGAAAACTCATCTCTATGGTTGAAATTGTAACTGTTTGTTTAAAGGTTCGTCTTTTTTCTGGTAAAAAATTACTTTTTTACTGAAAATTTAATTACTTCAGTTGAGGATTCATCATATAAGTTGAAATTTCATCTATTTGATTTCAATTTCAACTAATTGGGCAAAATTAAAATTTTGGTTAGAAATACATATTTTTCGGTAGGGTATGGTAAAAATTTTGAAACCTGTATTCTGCTATTCTGCATTTCTTTAGAAAATCCAAGAATCACACAAAATCACATATTAGATGGTTTTCCCCTGCCCCAGGCAGGGGTCGATATGAGCCAAACACACTAGTTTTTTGTTTTCGTTTCTAATTCCGAATATACTTTTTTTATTAACTTTTGTCTTAGCAGAATTTTATTAAAAAATGTTTGTAGAATATATTTAACGACTTTCTTTCAAGCAATGTTAAAAATGCAGCTTTTGGTTCTCTAAATAAGAATCAGTTGAAAATGTCACTAATTAAAAATCTAAATATATTTTTGTTTGAATATTAACTATTACATTTTTTGTTGAGAATATGCCTTTTGGGTTTGAAAATTCATCTATTTTAATGGAAACTTATTATTTTTTTTAAATGTAACGGTTTGGTTCTTTAAAAATTTGACACAGTAACATTTTTTACTCATATCAATTAGTGACTAAATTCTAGCTTTAAATCATCTGTTTTTTAATAATGAATCAGTAAAACTGACTGATTTATCAGTGAACATAATAGATTCATAGCATGAATTCAGTCACTGATTGAACATAGTAAAAATTTTAACTGATTAAAATCTACAGCTTTGAAAATTGATCGGTTTTGGTTAAAGATTTTAACTGATTGGTTGAAAATTCGTCTTTTTTTGTGAATAATCTCCTTGCTTGAAAATTGATCTTTTGGGTTCAAAATGCAAATATTTGGTTGAATGTAACATCTTTTACAAATTGTTATTACAGCATGAATCTTCAATGTATATTAGGGCGGGTCGAAAAAAATGATTTTACAATTCGTAAACAATACATGCCTAAAAGTAGTGCATTGGGACCCCCATGAATTGTAATGAATGTTTGAATTTTAAAGACCTCTAAGTTTTTGCCAGATTTTAGGATACTAGGTAAGAGAACCAATTACCGAGGGGGGTCGCATAGTCTGAAGTCAAAGATCAAATTCTTTCTATTTTTACTATTTTTGCACGTAAATGTAATTTTTATGAATCAGAAGCTTGCCTGAGATTCATTTAATGTCTTCTGCTAAAAAAATTACATTTGCCAGTTTTTGGTTGAAAAAAAAATCAACTGCTTACTTGACCATTGGTTCCGTTGTCCTATTCTGTACGAGATAATTATGTTTTAATATATCTCTGTAATAATTGATCCGCGATATATCGTGAATTTTTTCGTGAGTTTATTTTTGTTCTTCCAAAACCCATATCCTATATCTTGTGGATTTCCGTAGTATATAACAATTTTCAAATATTCACCAAATAGCTGTAGCATATCCGCTGGATATATTGGACATAACATACAGCATCTCGTCCTGTGCGGGTGTTCCTTTAACTTTATTTTTTTAATTTGAAGTGAAAGTAACTTTAAAAGAAGTACAAATTTGGTTGATTTTGAATAATGACGTTTTTTTCTCCCTTAACTTAAAGAAATGATTTCTTTTACACTGTTTGTTCATGTTAACTTTTTGGGCCGACTAGATGCAGTATTTATTTATTATTATTATTCTAAACTAAGAGGATTATCTCTTTAAATAGAAAAAAATTGCAATGTTCTGTCTGAATCTAAATTAGTGAAATTTCACTAATTATCAGTAAAATTGTACTAATTCTACTAATTTAAATAGAGAAAGTGGGTCACTAAAGAATTAGTAAAAAATTATTTATTCAATTATTCTAAATATTTATCAATCTGTTAGTGGAAAACTACCAACTGCTTCGTTAAAATTTAGAAATCAAATTTATTTTGAACAAATGTCTGCCAAGATTTTTGGAAAATTAAAAAATCTGCCTGATTCCTATGAAATTCAAAGCTAGGGGGCTTTTTGGGCTGCTGATCACACATTTAAACTAAAACATTGACAATTTCTAATTTAGTATCCAAATGGGCCAATTTTTTCGAAATTTTGATAAATTAGCAGATTTTCAAAAGACTCAGAACTAGGCAGTTTGTCGAAAAAACCTACTCCTGAGTTACGTGGAAATCATCCAGTATTCCAATTTTCAAAAAATTCGGGCCATTTTTAATGAAGAATTCCAAATTTTTTATTTATATGTTGAATCTATGATCAAAAACCCAAAAAATCCTCCAGTTCTAAGTCTTGCAGAAGTCTGACAATTTTGTAATTTTTCAAAAAATATGGACTATATGGATCAAATATCAGATATGGATAAAAAATTTATCAATTTCGACCTAAAATTTTTGGTCAGAAATCCGTAGAACCCTCTAATTCTGAGTCACATGGAAATCTGCTAATTTATTGTTTTTTTTTTTTTTTTTAATTTGGACCATTTAGATCAAAAGTGACAAATTTGTTTACTTTTATATAAAATTTGTGATTAAAAACCCCAAAAAGCTCCTCAGAAATGAGTCACATTGAAATCGGCCAGTTTACTGAATTTTAATTTTGGGTGAGTCGGATTGTGAATTGACGGAAAAAAATATATTTTAAAGTCAAGTAGATATTTCATAAGCTCAAAAAACAATTTCTCCCCATCGAATTCTTGCATATTTGAAGCAACAAAATATCTCACTGATTCAAAGAAATATTTATTTGGCCTGAACCATGCGCGAGGTCAATAAAGTAGTTCCAACTTCAATTGTAATACATATTTTTCTGCATAGACAATTGTTTTCTTTTAGCCCAAATTATAATTAACATTGTTACTATACATATTTAATTCAAATAATTTACATAATTTAAAATCTTGATTCACCTAAAACAGAAAAATTCTATGAAAAATCCACCTCCAGCTGGAATCAAACTTGGGTCCGTTGAATGTAAAGTCCACAGCTGTATTTAAGCCTAGACCATAAATGCCAAATAAATATTTCTTCCAATAATCGCTGACATAGCCAAGCAGAATTTTGGCTTGAATTAAAAAAATCTATGGAATGATCCATATATGATTATATTACTTGAATAGATATCTTAAGGAGACATCATGTTATCATTGAGAAAAATGTTGGGATAGAATCATTTTTTTATGTTTCATGTTAAAGTTGTATTTGTTTCTAAACATTTTATAATATCTTTATATTTACGTAACAGAAATTGAAACAAATGGAGCTCGTTAAAATCACATGAGCGAGGTTCGACTGGACTATTTGCCATTATTTCATTATTATTGTTATTCCACTGAGCTTAAAATGTATTTTCCAGGCTTAATGCGATATTTATAAGTTTTATCACAATAGGTAGTGAGTTAAATATTTCAAACATACCGCTTATTATTGCGACAGCACATTTTTTGATAACTTGAAAATGCTGGCTAGTAGGGAACCAGAAATTTATGAATAATATACTTGTTTATAAGGCTATGAATAAATAGTAACTCGTCGTACGAGAAAATATAATGCGAGTGAAAAGTTTTATTTGGACCAGAGCTTAATTTGAAAAATTCAAAAAAATCTACTTTCTTGCTCAGACACGAGGAGAATAAGTATCGACTTAAGTGCTTAAAAATGTATATTTTAGTTTTAAAGCTTTTTTGCTCTCTGAATCAAAATTGGTGAAATTTAACTAATTACTATTCAAATTTTTCATATTCGATTAGTGCAAAGTGAGCCACTGAAGATTGGTAAAAAATGACTAATTCGAGTATTCGAGATTATGTACGTGGCTTTCCTAATTCAATAGTGGAAATCTAATTGCTTGGTAAAAAGAAAATTATGTAGAACTATATATAATAATTTTAAAAATTTTCAAACATGGGAAACGTGGAAAATAGAAGAGTTGAATAAAATAACGTGAAGATATTAAATTCTCAACTCTATTTAAAGCAATAAAAAGATCATATTGAGAAATTGTAAACGTGATGTAGCCTGTCCCAATTTTTCAGCGTTGCCTTCTAATTGTTTGAACAAAGTTCAAACAAAGTTTCTTCAGGGTCTGCATGTGCTACTTTTCAGCAGAGTTCTGTTTTTTTTCTTCAAAATTTTGTTCTCCTGCATATTTTCCTTATTATCCATAGAAAATTGCAATTATTGGGCAAACTTAGTAAAAATGAGTTTCCTTGAATAAGCGTCAGCATACGTATGTAATTGAGTGCCATACGAATTTTATTTTAATTGTATAGCTTTTTTACTTATGCAAAAGATACTTTGAGGTCTCTCTAAATTGAAATTGGTGAAATTTAACTAATTACAAGTGAAATTTTACAGATTCAGTCATCAAAAAGAGAGCCACTATAGATAAGTAAAATGTTCTTAATTTGATTCGTCGAGATATTTCCTAATTAAATAGTGGAAAGCAACGAATTGCTTGATAAGAAAAATTAAATTTACTAGGGACTGTATATAATAATCAGAAAAAGGTTATAAAAATGGAAAACGTGGAAAATATAAATTTTTGATAAAATAACGCGATGGTGTAGCATTTTGATCTCTATTTCACAATAAGGTCATATTGTGAAATAGTGAACGAGACGTAGTCTGCCTCCAATTTAAAAAAATTGCCATCTGATTTTTTGAACAAAGTTAAGAGATTTCGTTTCAAAAAATTTCAGAACTCTAAATATTGAAAAAGTCGTGACGGATTTTTGAATACTTTTTGTTTTTAATATTATAGACAATAAGAAACCAGATAAGTAAACGCGTGCTTCACGCACATGCATTTTCTTTCGACGGTTTATTTGTTAGATACATTGTTATAAATAGTTTCAATTTAATTTATATCCGAAGAATTTCAAATGATTTATCCTTACTTCAATTTGGGGAATAAATAAAATTTTATTTCAAGGGATTTCTACGGATTTCAACAGTTTCAAGGGTATAAAGGAATTCGACAAATTTCGAAGGATGTTAAAGATTTTATGTCATTTGAAAATATTCCACAGGATTTTGTTTTAGAAATTTGTAAAACTTCTAACATTTAAAAATTCGTCATTACGCATGTTCAAATTGTTTACTTTCAATATGGTAAAATATTTTAATCGCTGAAACTTAAACTATTTTTAATTTGAGTTTAAGAATGTTGATTCTAATTTGAATTTAAAATATAAATTGTAGCAAGGATGAAATAACAAGCCTTGGACAGAAATATTTAATAATATTATATTTATATTTATATTTATATATTATACTATTATTATACCTTAATATATACAATTAAAAAAATCATCCAAGAATCATTTAAAATTCTTTGAGAACTATACAATTTGTTATTAAAAGAATGTTTCTTTTTTTTTTAATATAAAGATTAATGTTAAATCTTCCTCCTATTTTCCCCTTTCTTCATGAGAAAATCACTTGATTTCCCCTTTTTTGAGCTCTTATTGTGCTGTGATCCATGATTTAAAAAAAATAAACTTTTTTCTCCACTGAAACACAGAAAAAATTAGGGTTTCTGTTAGATCCGATTTTTGGTTCCAAGAGATCTTCAATAAAAAGGAACCTTCTTGCTGAGAAGCAACCTAAAATCATAAATTGTTCTAATGGACGTCCTAAGGATGTCTTTATTCCGTCCTCAGGATGACAATGTCTTTTTGCCCACTGCACAGTGGTGCCTGTCAATGCAAAAATGGGACATGGTAAGAAAATTTGCGAACATCGAGACGAAATTGATCCCTAGTAGGTTTTTTGGGTCGCTGAACAAGAATATGATGTCAAAATAAGCGAGAATTGCCTCTAAGTGCAAAATTTTGCAATCAAAATTTGTTTTCATCATTTTTTTACCAACATTTTTTTCAATATAAATTGAATAGGAAGTTAGTAATTATAACAGATAATTGAACAAACTTTC
>JAABKJ010002279.1:0-28410 GCA_011634705.1 Andricus grossulariae
TGCTTCACTTCTGAAAGCCGAAGTGAAGAAAGCAGAATTTGAAAAATTCCATCAAGAGCTATTCGACAAAAAAATGCACGGAAATTTTCACAGGAATGGAGAAAAACAGTCCTTGTCGAAAGAGCAAACTTTTACTTTTCTCAGATCATCAGGGCATCATCATTCAGGTACAGAGGGTTTCATTTTCGCTTGCCAGGACGGTGACATTTTCACCTAAGCGTACCGCAACCACATTTTATGTCAAGAAGTTCCAAGCGATAGATGCAGAGCATGTCATACATACGCTGAGAACCTAGAGCACATCCTATCGGCGTGTCCCACCCACACAGGAACGACGTATATCTACAGACATAATGCGGCCCTAAGAGTTCTTTATTACCATAAAGCGTGTGTATGACACGCTCTCCACCTATCGCTTGGAACTTCTTGACATAAAAGGCGGTCACGGTATGCTAAGGTGGAAATGACACCGTTCTGGCATGCGAAAAAAAACCCTCTGAACCTGAATTAGGCCGTGATGATCTGAGAAAAGCAAAGTTTTTTCTTTCGACAAGGACGTTTTTTCTACATTCCTGTGAACATTTTTGCAGGAACGACGTATATCTACAGACATAATGCGGTCCTAAGAGTGCTTTATCACCATCTTTGTCGCTCACACGGTGTTCGGACAGCTGTCTCCGTTGCACACTCGAGGCCTGACATTGTTCTCCAAGACTTCAAGAGACGAACTATATTCGTGATCGAATTCTCGGCCCCTTCCGAATACAACATCACTGCGAAGGAGAAAGAAAAGGAGGAGAGATGTGAAGACCTTAAAAAGGGGCTGCAAAGACTGAACCCAAAATATTCGGTACAAGTAATTGTCCTTGTGCTAGGTGCTCTCGGAGGTGCGAAACTATCACTGGTTCGTAACTTTGAAGCCATACCCGCGTGCCAAAAATATGGCAAGGCACTTGCGAGATGGATGCAGAAAGCTATCATCCTTGGGTTGCTTCGCGCTCTCAAAACACACGAGGGTTTCGCCAGCCTGTCGTTGTGATTTTGTCGTATCCTGTGACCACCCATCTCACGGTTGTGAGTTGTGGTCATGAGTGTGATTTACCGTGGTTCTACTGGGAGCCGGTGTCATTTTTAGATGGAAGTCGCTCCCAGTGGGACCCTGCGGTTGTTGTTTAGCCTTATTTAAAAAATATATATATATATATATATCAAGGTCAGTAGCGTTCTGACATATCATGGGTTATTTAAACTACATCTTGAAGAGGTATGGTGACACTCCAAGAAACCTAATAGGAAATTGGATACATACTAATAGATCATGGGTTAATCTGAAGGAGCAACGCACATTACTGATTAGACGCAGAAAGGAGGACCTGATTCCAGCACATATTCAACATCAAACTAGCAAATGTAATTTGCACAATTTAAATTACAAATTATTACCGAAATTTTAAAGCACAAAATTACATTTTCAAAAAAAAGTTTGTATTATGAAATTAATAACTCAGTTAGAAATATCAAAGGTTTAAGACAGGTGAAAACGAACAATGTTTTTAAAAAGCATTTGAACCATTAATCGAAAAAATGTATATCAAATTAAAATTTACAATTAAATTAATTTTTGACTTAGGTCATAATTACCTCTGAAGAAGACCTGCAATAAGGTTGAAATGTATGTCGGTAGATATGAGAAATACATTATGATTTTTTAACACCTGAATCCATTGCCGTTCAATGTGAACGTATGACCAAATTAATTTATTCATGAAGAATAACTACGTTATTTAAAAAAGCAGTTAAAGCAAATTTACAATGAGGAAATATTCCAATTCACTGAATATACATATACATATAATTAAAAAAATTAATCAATGCACTCAGAGAAATGTCCATCCGATAAGAAGGATTGCATTCAAAGGTATTAGAAATTGCAATGCCTAGAAATGCCGTTTCTGGTCTTCTTTTGTTGATTCTCGATTAGGCATGGAAAATATTCAGATTCTAATTCCTTTCAAAACCGATCGGAGCTCACAATTGTAGCCTGAAATAAATTAAAAACACAATTTTCGTTTAATGCATTAGAAGTCCTTTAAAATCATACCATTTGCAAAATCTAGTAGGATTGTGCATAACAATGCATTCCTTTATCATAAAAGCCTTGCTTGATTAAAATGTCATCAATTAGAAAAAAAAATCACATTTAAAAAACTTTAAAAATTAGATTTCATTACAGCTACCTGTGTAGCAATCAATCTTGACAACTATAAATGATTAATACTGTTGTGGAGGCAGTTATCGTCAAGCTGTGTCTAAATGGACGAACGCTCGCCGTAAAACGCCCACTTCGTCTGTTTCGATTTGGCGTTTTGCTTGCGAAAGAAAGAGACGGATTCGGTTTTTCACGCCAAACCCACTGACAGAGTTCCATGTAGATACAGCTTTACAAACTGGATGAAGGCATACAGAATACGATGGTTCATTAAAAAGTCAATGAAAAGATGAAAACTACTTAATTTTTCAGCACAAACCATTTTTAATTTTTAACGCAGCCTGGTTTTAGGCTAATATACTTCATCTAATGCTGCTCTAGTTTGTTAATCCCTTCTAATTTATAGGAGTCCGAGGGAGCCAAAACTGCTATAGGGGATGCGGAATGAATTGGAACCCTAACTTCAGCAACTTTGCGGCTACAACTGCAGAAGAGTGAGCTGGTGCGTTGCCATGATGGAGCAGGTCTTTTTTGTCGGTTAATCATGGACGTTTCCTCACAGGTTGATTTTCAAACAGTTCAATAACGAGGCACATTATATACCTGTAACAGTTCTACCCTTTCTAAATAGTCGATGAAAATTATTCCTTGCGAAACCTAAAGGACAGTCCCATAATAATTTTCCCGGCTAAAGGAACTTTATTCGCTTTCTTTGGTGCAGATTATTCTCTGGCTACCCATTGTTTAGACTGTTCCTTGGTCTCAGGTGTGTAGTAGCGTATCGACGTTTCATCTTCAGTAAAGAAATGACGCCTAAAGTCCTGTGGCTTCCGCTGAAACAGCTGCAAACCATCCTTGGGACACGTGACACGATTTCGTTTTTGGTCAACTCTGAGCAATCACGGCACGCATCTTCAGAATAGCTTTCTCATACCTAAAGGTTGATGCAAAATATTATGTATCCATTTTTTTAAAATACCCTCAGCACTAGCAATCTCACACAGTCTCACACTTCTGTCATTCTTCACCAAATCGTGGACTTTATCAATCATTTCTGCATTTATAAAGTAATCTTTGATCAACACACGAAATTCTCTTTCAGTTTTTGAAAATCACTCGAGTTTCTCGATTTAAATGAACGCCAAGCACAACGTAATGGACGAATCTGGTTATAAATAACTGTGCGTTCCTCCAAGAGATGCTGCTAACTGACAATAATCTCGATACGCACAAGTGGGGCCATCAAGTTTGCATGGAAATACTGGGATCTCTACAGGCACCAGCCCACTTTGAATTGCTGTTAGAACTAGACTGACGCTCTTGAAGATATACTACTAGCTGGAGAGGGGAGTGACAACCTCTATAAACCGGCAGATATAGCTATTTATACGAGTTTCTCAAATTGAGGTTTGACCTCAGTGTTGCAGTTAAAGGTTGCAAAATGAACAACTTTTCAATCGAGGAAAAATAACTTAAATAAAACGCAGTGTCATTTTATAAACATTTAGTTCTTTCTTCGACGAAGATTATAACGTTACTTATTTGCGTTATTGTAAGGGTTTTTATTTGGCTATTTTACCGTAATGTCGTCTATAGCTACATAGAAAAAAGCTAGGCTGACTTTTGCCGCATCTTATTTTTTTAGGTCTTACATCAGCCGTTGCCAGACAGGGCAAATTGCTGTAATTTTCTGTTAATTAACCGCTCAATTTAAGTCCTTTTTGACTGGAGAATGCTACGTCTCAATTCATTTGTCCATTTTTATTCTAGATTGTTATGAATATTGCTATTCTTTTATCATTTTAAGGCTTCTTTCTATAAAATAATCTATTTTATTAGAGAAATACCTCTATAAACCGAAATATACAAAATTTACGTTGACAAAGAAAAATTATTCAGATAAAAGTTTTGACAACTAAAGAATGGAAGTTAAAAGATCTACTTGTTTTTCTTTACCAGTTGTTTACAATAATTGAAAAGATGTGAATGTTTGTTATTCTACTGGTCCATATTGTATTGCTAGTTAAAAAGTCGTAAAGCTTCCATTCTCCGATGGAGAGCCTCTTTAGTAGATAAAATGTTTTAAATCCTCATTAATTTACTATCACTAGAAAGAAAAGTCCTCCTCTAGGGGTTGTCACACCTTGTAGTTGGTGGGGAGGTTAAAGTGTGTGGGACAAGAGGGTCAAACGGACCTCGGCCTGCATGTGTATGAATATGTATGAGGGGATTCTTATAAACGGGCTCTACTGGCATGTAAAATTGTTATATGGTAGATGGGTGAAAAAGCCTAGCTAACACGGGTTTAGCTGGATTTCTGGATTGAGGTCCCTCCCGGACTCACATGCAGTTGGGATTCGGGACGGGAATGGCCCACGGCCTAAGGCCTTAGTGTCTCACACAATGTGTTCACCCCCTAAACTATAAGTGTAGAATGACTGTTCTTGTGGAATTTTGGTACCTGGGGTACAAAGGTGTCTTAACGGGCTCTCGAGTACATCGAGCTACCTACCCAAAAAATCAGTCTTACCCTCAGACGAGGGGCTCTGCAGAGGCGTACCTTTTATTTCTCTAACTGCTTAAAATGAACACGAAAAACAAACATTGAAAGGAAGAAGGAAGAAGTGAGGTGGCATAGGAGGGAGAATGGTTGGACCGGAATGGGTCTAACATAACCTCTTTCTCTCAATCTGTCTTTTTGGCTAGCCAAACTCTGGCGGCGCCTGTGCCCCCCGCTTATTCGAGAGTTGAGCGATTGACGGACCCTGTAAGAGAGGCAATGGAGACGGAAGCGGCCAATGTAATCCCCCCTCTCTCCGAAATAGGAATGAACGGTTCTTTGAAAAGGAAACTAAAAAGGCAAGCTCAGCGGGATAGAAAAGCGGCTGCGGGGCCCGGAACATCGGCAGCAAAAACGCTGACAACCATTACGGAGACCCTGAAAAGAGGGAAGGATTCAGAGAACAACCCACCGTGGGGGAACGGGGTTAGCCTACGAAGAGGCACAAGCCAGCCCAGAAGATGACAAAGAGGGAGTCGTCGGATGCTGGGCTGGCAGCTGCCAAAAGGACTAACCCGCTGAAAGTGGCGGGTGCAGATACGAGCTACCCGGACTCGTTCCTTACTGTTGAATAGTTTGAGCTCTTCAGTGAGGTCAGCTGGAGGTCGCTCGAAAGTGTGTCCCTAAAACAGATGCTAAATTCCGTGATCTTCTTCTGCAGGGAAAGGTTGTTAATATTTGTCGCAGCCGACCTATCGGCTAAAGCTTAGCTACAAAATACAGTGGCCGAGACAAGGCCCTGGGAAGGTGTAGACCACAAAGTGAGCGAGGTAGAATTGCTTCGAAAGATGGTGAGGGCTACCGCGGTGATTTTAGGTAAGCTAAGAAATCCGTCTGCGGTCCATCGGCGCTGGTCCTAAACAGCTCCTAGTTGTTCTCAATCCTGAGTCCCAGACGAGGGCTCTTGTGGTCCTTAGCAACGGGCCCTTCTACCACATTGGAAAAGTCAACTTTTGGGTTGCTTGTCAGTGACAGGAAAAGACTGTCGAGACAGAGGAAGATCGGGGAAGACACAAAGGAATGCTCCCGGCCTGACCATTAGACAGATCAACTTGCATCACAGCAAAGGCGCCTTTGCAGTTCTGCAGAGAGCAACGGCTGTAACGCACACAGGTATCCCACTAATCCAAGAAACTTGGTTAGTTTGAGATACTATAAGGCAGGGGTCTTCAAAGGTAGATTCTGTATCTACTAGCTATCTCAGACCAGTAGGTCGGCCTGGTTTATGAACCAAACCCTTTCAACTAATATTTTTTTTCAAGGGGTCGTAATTTTTCTCTCAGTTTCCTATCGAAAAAACTGGTAGATTCTGAAAATGGCCAGTCGATTCTGGGTCATGCTGCATCTGTGGATTGAGGAGACCCTGCTATGAGGGGTTAAGGAAGGGGCTGGTTTTTGTTACAGGAACTTCAAGGCGGCTAAACCAAAAGCCTGCATACTGCCGAAGAGAGTCAACATTGCCCGCTGCTAGAACTATGTCTAAAACATCTGATGGTGATAGCCACAGATCTTAGAGGAACTGGAAAGCTAGTTATGGCATCGGCCCATTTTAATAAGACAGCGAAAACAACCCGCCAGAGATAGTACGTATACTGGTGGAATACAACAAGGTGAGGGGCCTCCATCTTCTATTGAGGTGCGATGCTAACTCCCACCATTCTTTGTGGATTAGCAAGGCAACCAACTCAAAAGGGAATGATCTATTGGAATAAGTAATCACTAGTGATTTAGATATTCTCATTACGGGGAATACCCCGAAGCTTCCAAACTCAGTCCGGGAAGAAGTCTTTGACATCACCCTCTGTACCGACAGTTTTAGAGACAAATTTAAGAAGTGGAGAGTCTCAGACGAACTCACTCCCTCAGATCAATCACAGAGGGAGAGAGAGAGAGAGAGAGAGAGAGTTAGAATATACTGCACCCACGGGCCCTTCGTAGGCCTAGGGCAATTATAGACTTGAAAACCCAGAAGATAGCAGCCAATACTTTCACGGAGGCTATAAAAGGTACTTATGAAAGAATCTGTCGAAACACAAGAGTCCGACATGCTGAAGAGACATACTGGTGAAAAGAAAAACTTGAAAAACTTTTCAGGGAAACCTGGGAGAGCTTCAGACGTGCCAGTACTGGCAAGACGGATGAATTGTGGATCCCATTTATAACGATAAAGGATGAATACAGGGGTGCAATACGTAAGGCCGAGCAAACAAGCTGGACCATCTTTTGTACAGATATTGAGAAAGGGACAAAGGCGGATAGCCTGGAGAAGTTGCTCTTTCGAAATCTGCATTCTATTCTTGAAGCTCTAAAATTGCCCGACGGGGGATATTAGGTGTCGGACCAGGAGACTTTGGCTCTCCTGATCATGGCACATTTTTCGGGCTTCAGAAGGTCTGGGGAAAAGGTGACGACACCTCTGAGGCAAGAAAAGCCGCCTGTAGCTCGACTTGACTTGAAGCAGCAGCTGGGTCACGATATTGTTACCCCCTTCAGAGTCAGGTAGGTCCTAAAGTCTTTTGGCCCATACAAGTCTCATGACCTGGATGAAATATACCTAGTTTTCTTAAAGAAGCCTAGAGAGATCATAATAGGGCCGCTCATGAGACTTGCTAAGGCTATTCTGACACTAGGATCTGTCCTGATGGCATTAAGGGGTACGCGAGTAGTCTTTTTTCCAAAAGCAGGTAGGATCGGTTATAATTCACCCAAGGATTTCCCTCCCATTAGATTAGAACCTTTATGAACATCAAAGGAGCCTTGAACTTCATAACTAGAGAGGTGATCAGGGCGGCCATAATTGTACATGGTGTGCCAAATGCAGTCGTTGAATGGACCTGAAACATGTTGGGCGATAGTTACCTAAGAGCAAATGAGGTTGATACCACTTTATGTGAAACTGTCGACTCGGGATATCCGCAGGGAGGCATTTTATCATCCCTGTTGTAGTGCATGGTAGTGTATGAACTGCTTTATCTACTTAAGAGTTAGAAGTACCATACTGTAGGCTACGCGGACGACATACTGGTCATCGTTCGCGGCCAAAAATTCGAGTAATACGAATGCGGTTGAAGGTTGTATTCACCAGACGGTACAAGTGGCGAACCACGAGTACACTGTTTTTAGGAGGACAATAACTGCAAATCAAAAAACGAGCTACATATCTAGGAGTCATCCTAGATTTAGCTGTTAGGAAACGAGCACCTGGAAAACAAGTACAAAAAGCTTACAGTGACTCTATGTCCACAAAGAAAAGCTGGGGCTTAAGTTCGGAGACACTTATGTGGATCTATACGGCGATCCTGCGACTTAGGCTAACCTATGCGGTGGTGGTATGGTGAAGCAGGGTTGAACTGTCCACTATGAAGTCTCGACTTAAAAGAATCAGGGGACTGGTTCTAAGAGGCATCAATGTTGCTTCGAAGTCAAGATACATGATGACATTGGGGGCACTAACAGGGTTAGAGCTCCATCTCACCATCAAGGCCATGGTTGCGAAGACAGCCATGTGGATCCCAACCGATATCGCGAGTAAACCTAGTGATAGGGGCAACTAATTAATAGATGGCTCCCAAGAACAAAAAGAAAACCGGAACCGGTTTCTATCGTAGAAGGAGTGGAATGGGCTTCACAATCCCTTTGGCGTCCTGAAGGACTCTATCTTGGATCACAGGACACAGTGCCATCAAAGGCAATGAGATTTCGGACAGGCGATGAAAGCTAACAGCAAGATAAAAGTTCACTGGTCCCGAACCAGTTGAAGGCATTTCCAGTAGGTTAGTCACTGAAGAAATCAACATTTGGGTGACCGAAGAACATCAGAGGAAGTGGAAGATGGCCACTAGCTGCAGACAGGCTAAAAGAACTAAAGTTTTAAGTTTAAACTATAATCGAACTGAGAAAATAAGCAAGCTCGGTTTCGTATGAGAGGAGCCGCGGGGCCGAAAGGGGACGACATCCTTGGTCAGTCATGCGCGTCAAAACAGTAGCATAGCGATAAAGCGATGTACCCTAACTGCCTAACTGGATAACTGTGTCACGTTGCGGCACATTGCGTCAGTTCACGCTCAGTGTTTATATGACCCTGATGTGTACGTTCGGCCCTAATGTTTAGGTAAATATTTTTAACTATATAAAACGTTTCTTTACATTTTCGTGTTTTGTAGTTTTTTCGGTGCTTACAATTCTAGTTTGTAGAAAAATGATTGTATGGTTATTATGATGTGAATGCATCACAAGAGATTTTGTTCTTTTCCTTTTCCACAGTCATTAGTATGTTCCTTATTTTCTGACTCTAATATATCTACCAGTTTGACCACTCTACGCACAACCGCATTCACATGAAATGTATTAGAGAACGTGTGTTTTTTTTCGAACAGAGTAGGATCTTCATTATTGGAGAAACACTTAAAAGGCTCCTTTTCAAATGTAAAGACTATTTTTACGTGGTATTGACTATATATTTTTTAATCTCAGTCGGTTTATTATTATTGTTAACTTAAAAGTTATTCGATCTGTTTTTTAGTGCTTGTATTCTACTTTTAGTAAACTTGGCTATGATTTTTCAGGATAATTATTGTAAAAAATATGGACCAGTAGAACAACTAATCTATTGGTAGATGAAAGATTGTTCCATCGTGAATAATTATTTTAATCAAGTGCAAATATATTTATTTCAAAAAAGTATTTTCTCTGTCAGTAGAAAAAATATTTCTTCGAATTAAGAAACTGCAGATTATTTATTTATTTCTTCTAATTAAATAGATCAATATTTACTTTAAAAATATTTTCAAATGTACATAATTATTTACTTGCAACTATCGTATAAACTCTCATCATAGGATAAACATTTTGTTTCAATTTGATGAATAATTATTTTTCTGGGAAGAATATTTCTTTCACTGAAAGAAAGCAAAATTACTTGGTTCACACATGAATGAATTACTCAACTTAAATATGTATCTTTTACTTCAAAGAATCGATTTTATTGAAATAACGAAATTATTCATCAGTGGAAATATTTATCGAGGGCGTATACCACTCCGATATTCCTCGTACACTCATAAAATTTTCCCAAATATTTCGTCTATATTCCTACGTATATCCAAATAATCTTGATATTCTGCCAATATCTTAGTATGATGAAATATTGCTAAGTGTTCTTAAATATTCTCAAGTATTACCAAATATTCAGAAGTATTCCTAAATATCCCTACATGTTTTAAGTTTTTTTTTTAGTATTCCGACTCAAACTGTGGAGAAGACATGCAACTTATTATGTGAGTTCTTTAGAACCTAAAAAAGTTCAAGGATAGGGTGCAATTTTTGTTTTGTTGAAAATCCGATATCTTTTTTCAACAAAATAAAGATATTTACCTTTTTGTTTTAGAAAAACATTCCAAAAGGAAAGTTTTTTTCCTTCGCGCACTCTACATAAGTTAATTTCTTCTAAAATCCAATATTCGGGTTTTAATTCACAAATTTCTATGTGATCGAATTGAAATCAAAACAACACCACACACAGCTTAAGCGTTAAAAGAAAAAATTCAATTTTTCAAAATTAAGAAAAAAATATCGCTTAAAAGAAATTTAACCAGAAAAATCAATGCAACTAACATTTTCCATCCCAAAATGCTGAAAAAACTGTTTGAGATATCGAAAAATGCCTTGGGAACTTTTAGTAGAACTCTTCAAGGAAAACAACTTATGAAACCCCTCACAAAATTCAACAATAAAAAAGTATGACTTTGGAAAATACTGAATTTATAAAGAAAAGAATTTTTATATTTTTCAAAGGAGATATTCCAATTTTTCAACATTTTTTGGTTCCCGATACACATACTTTTTTTAGGTCCCAATAAACACATATGCCAAGATTTATGCCTTCTTAAATATTTTAGCCTGATTTAGACGATTTCCGTTGCGCTCCTATCCTAATTATCTCAATGACAGAGGTATTCGAGAATAAGTAAAGCTAAATAAATAAATAATGTCTATATGGCATCAATTGAATCTCAGTATTTATTTAATGTCAAACATAAAAAAAATCCCAAGTGTCGTGGAACTAGCCAAACTCATGAAAAATATTTGACTACTCATCCTGAATTTCTGCACAACGAGATACTTCGTTGTTAGCAAGTATGCCGTGATTAACATTAAAATATATTTCAAAATATTCCGAATTATTATGAAGTATTCTCCAATAATCTGAGGTATCCCCGAATATTCCTACATATGTCCTCATATTCTAACATATTTCCTCAATATATTTTCATATATTCCAAGTATTCCTTATATACAGAGATATTCCCAAATATTGCGAAGTATTCTCGAATATTCCGAAGTATTCTTTGGGAATATATTTCTTGTACATGTAAACTGAGAGTGATACCTTTGATATTCATTTTTTGTTATTCAGTGACCCATTTATAGCTTTTTGAATCAGTTGGAATACGTTGTATTTTGTTCATTGACCCATTTCTCACTAATTCAAATTTAGACAGTAAGGCTCAAGAAAGAAGATAAAGCAGGGATTTTACGGATCAATCCCACTTGAATGTATGTATCTATTTGTCAGTAAATTTAACGCATTTTATGCAATAAGTATTTAGAGCGTATTCCTTTAGACTTCCTATGCACGCGGAACAACTTTGGACATCTTGCTTCTGTCTTGCTCGATCATAAAAATTTATTCTACTTCATTCGTAATATAATTTTTTTTTAAACATATCATTCATAACTTACAGTAAGCAGCGTCTCCGACCACTAATAGTTCCATGAATATTTGGGAGTAAAGGTCCTACATGCAGTTTTATGTTTGTGCACCATGAAGGCTTAATGTCAAAAGATGGATTAATTATGAGCAAGCTATAATCATTCCATGGCTCGTCTTCGATTTTCTTTTTTATAGTGTGACGTTGGCCAACATTGAGGATTGGTGAGCCATAGATAAAATTACAAAGATCGAAATATCTCCGCCGATACAATTATCAACAGTTAAAACGTGAACAGGTGACATTATAAGACCTGCACACTTATGTTTAAGCATATTTTTTTTACATTTTGCGCCATATGCATACTTCTGAATAGTTACAATGAAGGGAGCTTTGGTTATACGCACTCGTTTGTTTTCATCCGGCCTTAGAGCAATTAGACGTTTCTTGCGGACAACAAGATTCGATGAGTCATCAGCAATTACGAAATCGATTTGAATTGATTTTGAAGATTTTTATATTAATTTAATGAGACACGAGGTTAAGTGCAGAGATGGAAGAAAATAGATGTGAAGTGATCTTCTCGGAATATATTAACCTCTATCTAAATCTGGTATCTCATTCAATTACGAATCTTTAAAATTAAAACTTTTGCCGCGCACCGAACAGAACATTTAGCCATAATACATTTTGATCAAAAATTCGATGTGGACGTTTTTGTGTAGAATTTAGGCTTTTCTATTTTATTTTAGATATTTTTGGGAATATTATTTCACTTACTAAGCGCAATATCCTCTTCTGTAAAACTCTCACCTATTCTTTGTGACAAAATGAAACCAAAAATTAAAATATTTAGGTACATTTTTCCCGGTATCGTACACACTAAATTAGTCAGTTTAGATGATGAAATTGTACTTTTTTCAATTTTTGTATCCAAGACGAAAGAAAGTGTTAGTCTTTATATAATATAACTTTATTTGCAGTTTTAAATGATTTGTCAATATTTATGAAGTGCGGGACTTATGAATGGTTTCGTAAGCAAAAGTTTTTTCAATTTTTATAGATAGGTATAAATGCTTGAAAAACTAAAATAGTATTTCAAACTAAAAAATGTTATAATTTATCTTTTTTTTTGCGTTCGAGATTATTGCTCAACTGTCATTTTTCCTGTTTCAAAGCTCTCAGACGAAGTTTATTATTTACATCACCTTATAAATAGAGGCACTTACTACGTCATGTTACATGCTGAATTCAGTAAATTGCAGTCATTCACAATATACGTGATACGTTTAGGGGTGCATATTCTTCATGTTAAGAACAATGAAAAGCATATCACGCAAGAAGGTAAAAATATTCCTGAAATACTTATCACGTACTTTGTGAATGCCATTATTTAGAAATATTAAATTTATTATTTTTAAATCCAAAATTTTATCCAAACATTGATAGTTTGCTAAAAACTTAGTATGATCAACCTTATGCAAAAATTTTGATGTACAAGAAGATGAATTCGATAGATTTGAAAATAATTTTCAAAGCGATTGTTGTATGTACCTTGCACAGATGCATATTTCGATCATAAAAAAAAAACGAAATTCACATTAAATGTATAAAATTAAAACAATAAAAAGTAACCATCAATATAGGAAGAGCACCCACTACCTATATCGACTAAGATTATAACGAAGTCCGGTACTTGACTGCTGTTAGAATCTGTAAGTTATATAACATGTCCATTCCAACTACTATATTTGCCAACTTGTAAGTTCTAGCTTTTCGTTTAACGAAGTTTTCTCGTAATCCTTTTGGATTATTTATCCTTTCGCTCTTCTCTAAAATGAAGGAATACAAAAACAGACTTTAGAACACAGTTATTGGTTTGATTGTACCCATTTTCTGCAAAAATATTATGCATTCATAGATCACGCCTTAGTGCTCATTTATTACGACCCCCCATTTATTATAATAATATAAAGAGCACCAATCTAATGTCTTCTAACAGGCTCGAATTCTGAAAGTACTAAACTTTCAAAACTAAAAAAGATCGAAACCCTTTGAAGAAATAAATCAATAAACAAACTCCCGAAAAGTCAAATCATCCTACACAAACGATTCAAGACTCTCTAGAGTCAGTTTCTTTGTTAGCAGAGCGTGGAGACGAAAATGGGTTCCCTCCACTCAGGATAATCTTCTCGATTCATTGCTCTGTATACATCAGTGTGTCTCTCCTGTTGAAAAAAGTAAGTACGGTCGATAAAACGCTTCCCAGAAGAAAGACCCTCTGGGAGGAATGGGTAGTCTCTCGACTCTGAAGAGTTAGGGGGTTGAAGGGTGGGATTGGAGACAACAGGAGGAAGTGGGAGAGGGTGAACAGGATTCGTGGGCACGTCGCAAAAAGAAGGTTCGAGTAGTAGATCGCACTCGCAATGTAAAGTTTTGCGTTCCGCATCCACAGGATGGAGGAAGTGCTGAAGCTGGCGGAGGCAGTGGAGCTAGAGGAAGAGGTGCTGGAGGTAGAGGTGCTGGATGTAGAGGTGGAATAGTTGACGGGTGGTTGCTTCAGCCCTGTTCTCGTTCGTTTCCCCCCAATTCGCTGGTAAAGGACTCTTTGGGGGAAGGGAAGATTTCAAGGGGTTTGGGGGTTGGGGGTGAAATTGGCGTTGCAGAATCGTGGGGGTGAAAACGGAACGGAGGGCATGCAAGCGACTATAGCGGCGAAGTGAAGAGTCAGGTGGATACAAGAGGTGAAGGAGGGTGCAAATAATAACAATAATCATATTTCCCGGGAACATGGCCGCTGAAAGAGGATGGCTGGGTTTCCGGCGGTGGATGAGGCGACGCCACCGCGGCAATGGCGGTGGAAGAGGGTTCCGGAGGGTGGTGGGTTATCATAATATTACAAACCACCGCCACAGGGCCGTGTCTATATAATACACCTACCTAACACGTACTAAGACCCCAGCTCGATTCGCGCGAATCACTGCATCCGGCAATTGTCGCGTCGCTCGTTCCACGGTACAAATACTGCAGAACTAACACGAACAATCCTGAAACCACCCTTTTGCACATCTACGGTTGAATACTGCGACCGCGAATTGTCTGATTTTTACCCATCCTGCTCGTTTTAGTGAGGATCCTTTCTGGCGTTACCTGTCTATGCATGGAAAATAATTAGCAATAAATTGTTTTTCAGCGGGATGCGAGACAATGTTCGGTGGATTTTTTTTGTGGGCAATACAGAGCGAGAGGCGGTGGATGAAGTTGAGTATTTATTCATAGCGGAGAGTCATTTATAGAGATGGCGGTTGTTATTGTAGGCATACTGTCGAGCGTTCAATTAAAAAGTCGGGTTGTTAGAGGGGTAATAATCACGGATGTGATAAATGTAATGTTTAGTCAATTTGGGATATGTTAAGATGAAGACAGTGAGAGCGTTTCTTTTCATTTACTTCAAGAAAAAGATAGATTTGTTCTTTATTTCCTCCTTCTTTCAACTTTACAAGGGAAAGAAAATAAGTACCGCAGGCAAAATTTTTACAAAAATACTTATTCGCAAGTTCTATGGTTGGCTTCTGGATGCAATAAGAACAATATATGATGGTAGTAAAGTAAGTGTAAGGGTAAATAGATAAATGAGTGATTTGGTTGGTACTAAGCACAGCGTTAGGCAAGGATGCGTTATCTCCTCTTGGCTATGTAAATGGACAATAGGGTTGTTTGAAGATGCATTGGAAACTTCTTTTCATCCTTAAGGGTAACGATCCTCCAATTTGGTTCTAAATATAAAAAAAATTAATCATATATTTTTTCTTTTTCGAAATTTTTAATTCAACAGGTACTTCTAGGCACATGAAGTATCCCATGTAAAATACATGAAAAAAAAACAAAACTTTTGGGGTTTTAGCACTATATCCAAAACTCTCAATTCTGTACGAAAGCTACACCTTTGAGCACTTTATCCTGTTTTTTTTTTCGAAAATAGTTCTTGTGGTGCTAATGGAATATCTATGAATATTTAAAAGTAATTTTCAATTATTAAGAAAAAATCTACTTGATATATAAAAAGGCAACTTAAATTATGATTCTGTTAAAAAAAGCAAACTCTTATCGCAGTTTGAATAATTTAATATTACTTTAAAATATTGACAATTATTCCACTAGACTAGAATTTACATTTTTGCATATCTGAATTGTGGCAGCATAGAACTTGATAACCAACATTTTTAACGTACTAATAATTTTTTCAACCTTTTAGCATTGATGTTTGTTGAAATAACTATCATTTGATAAAAATAATATAAATATATGTTCTTATTTCTCTCGATTTTTAGCAAAGAATTTCTGTCGTACTGTGATATCGCAATATTGAATTTTTATTTTCAGTGGGTAATTTGTGGAGAATGCTAGACAGATTGGTCAGTGACACAAAGAGTATGGGTTTCAAGATTAATGCAAATAAAACAAAAAAAGATGAGAAAACAGTATACAACATTGCCTTATACGAATAAAGGATTGAACCACTTGATGATTTCGGCTATCTTGAAAGTTTATTTACTGCTGACGGAAAGATGGAAGAAGAGACGTATGAACGTGGGTAGAAATATGATAGGCAATGTAGGAGCCATTACAACAAGTGAAAATATAACTGATAAAGGTAAAATTACAATACAATATTCTGTGCTTGCACCCACTGTGCTATATGGTAGCAAAACTTGGACTTGTCAAGAAAAGGATAGGAGTAAAGTGAACACGGTTAGCATGCAATTCATGTGAAATTAATATATGCATTGAAACGCTGTCAGACAAAGTCATAATTAAGTAGATTTTAGAAGAATGTGGTGTAGAAGAAACACTGATTGCATTGATAAGAGTGAAAGAAATTGGTTGAGATTATTTTGTCATGTTGAGGGAATAGATGGAAGATGCTCAACGCAGCACGTGTATTTAGGTGAAGTGAATGGTAGCGCACTCAGAGGAAGACCGAGAAAAAAACAGTTGAACTATGTGAATAAAAGTTTAAAGCGAAAAGATATAAGAATCCAGAGAAATAAAAGAGCTTGCAGGTGCATATATGCGGACTGAGAGTTACCGTTTACAGGTTGCTCTGTTACGGCTTCGACTCCCGGTATGAGAATTCCACGACTGGTTTTCTGCCTTGTAAATTTAAAAAACCTTACTTCTTTTTTCGTCTTTAAAGGTGATTTATATAACTACTTCCTGTTTTTACATTTTTTAAACAAAATTTTGTAATGATAATGTAATACATATTCTTTAGGAAACACACAAATTAACCGAATCTTGCAATTTATAAAACTAATTAATTAATTTGAACAATACTACTTAAGAGATTATGTTGCTCATTTTTTTATTAAGAACGAAAATATCCATTGATAAAACGTCCTGAAAAAATGTAATTATAAAGAATGTTTTTATTTCTAAATGACTTTCTCACTCTTTATTCCAAGGAAACTCTGCTTAGTAAATTGTTGACTGTAGTTTAATATACAAAAATGCAGACATATATATTTCGAAAGTTCATTATAGAATTTAAACTGCTTTCCATAAAGTGTGCACAGCATACCTTTCTATTGTGGATGCAGCATGGTTTAAATGGTAGCACAATTGGTTTATATTCAGGCAAGATGACTGAAAATATTAGCGTCGTTGTCACATGTTCATATTTCAATATAGAGAAGATTCCATATATGTTTTTTCTATACATTTTTTCTATACATATCTTAATAAAATAACAACAATTTTATAAATTGTGTTTTTTTTGCAGCAGCAAAATTTCTGTTTATATTTTATTCCAGCAATTTACAATTTGTTCGCAATGTTTATCCATGAGTTTGATTTGAAAATGTCGCTAATTTTTATGCGTTACAAATATTTAAGAATCTGCAGAATTATTTTTGATGTACTATATATAGAAAGTAAGTCTAAATATGCACATACGCGGAAATAATGAAACTATACAAAACTATTATTATCCTGTATATCCTTTAGAAGTGTTTAAAACATAATTGAAAGTAAATTTCGGCGTATTTTTGAAGATTTGAATACTAATCGTTTCTCATGAGATGATCGGTCGAACTAATTTTGTCCAGATGTTCAATCGTTCACAAAGCCACTCCCCTTGACAGCGTCAAATCATCACCTAGCTAAATGGACCCTGAGCTTTTTTGAAATAATTAAAACCAGCATATCTCGGGTGATGCTTGAAATCTGTTTCTTGAACACCGATACTAATTATTATATATTTAGAAATCCGTTGTAAAAAATGTGTCTGCAAAAACGCTTTCCTTAAGGATGACATGAAAAAGTAGCCTCGGCGTTTTCCCTTTCTACAATACGATACTTACAAGTTACAAGAATATATTGTCAAAAGAGGTCAGTAGTGAAGGAAAATATATTTAAAATCTGAAGCAATAAAACAATGGGGTCATCAGTCTTCATCAGTACAATAGTCCCTTTCTTGGAATGACTAAAAGAATTTTATGCGTAAAGCTTATTAATTAATTAAATATTTTCGTCTCTAATTTATATCCATCTCTACTTGTTCCAGAGTGAAAACTTCAAGAATATAAAGAGGCATTTGAAAAATTTACAACTTGCATGAAACCGATCAAACTTTTGAATAGCCATGTTCTTCAAATCCCTTGGGACTTTTTAAGGGGATGTTAGCAGAACCCCTAGATCGAGTGGTGACACGAACTTTCGTTCCAAACCCAGTGCAAGTATTCAGAAAAAATAGCATACGTATTATACATATATAATTGTTATCGACAATCAACTGGTCTGTGAAGAGAAGTTTGTTAAGCATGAAAAGTAAAAATATTACACATATATAATTATCATCGACAATCAACTAATCTGTAAAGAGAACTTCCTTAAGTATGAAAAGTAGACTTTAATGAATAAAACCTTACCATCCTATCATAACATCTCAGCTAATTAAAGCTAACTAAGCTTCTACGTTTAGCGACGTAATAACAAAGATAAATCACTCCATCAACTGAAATACCGAATCGTCACCGAGCTGTACCTAAACCTTTCAGCGAGAAGGGAAACTTTTTTGAGAGCAATACGACGTACGAACGAACACAAGCGTTCTTCGCGTAACTGACTCTGATCCTCGAAGCATGAACCACGACGCCTTTGGCAGGTGAAGGTGAGAGGGAGAAAGTGCAAAATCCCACAAAAGCTTGGGCTAGAAGGAAACAGAAGAACTTTCGAGTATATGGAGACAGAGTACGGAGAATTTCTAAAAGCTGCCTGGCCGAATACTCGCATTTCGCTGCAGAGACCAGAGGGAAGGGAAAGACAGAAGATAAAGGAGAATGAGAGAAGGAGATAAATACATAGAAAGCAAGATAGAAGATCAGAACAGAGCCTGGAGTGGCACCGCGAGCGCATCGGTCTGATGGGGGTCGGGGGTCGAGACCTCGGATCGACCCTGGGTAAGGGGTCAGGGGGTGTAGGAAGCACTTAAAGAATTATCCGAACTCGCAGGAGGGATGGGCTTCTCCACGGCACGTGCACTCGTTCCCAGGCCAACACCTAATACCTACTAATACTGCGACGTGTATCTATCTACCCTTTTACCGCTCTACGCGAGTCCTACGACTACCCTGGGCTACGGAAAGAGTAAGTAGGATCGTGTATACTATAAGTAGCTGACTACCTAACATCAACGATGCCCAGACACTCTCAAATCCAGAAGCAGAACCGTTTATGGGGAATGGTACAGCAGTTACAATACCAGCAGTAACAACCCCAATCTAACAGTGCGAATCAGTGATTGTCCTCCACCTAAGGGATTCGTTTTATGCTGAAACCTATAATCAATTGAGAATGGTTTGAAAAAGTCATAGACAGTGATGAAATTCGAAACAATTGTAGAACGTACATTCTGAACCTGAATCAGTGGAGTAAAAAGATTAGCTGAAGAAAAAGAGTAGCAAGAATTGCATCAAAATAATTCTTGGATTGTTGGCTTGGAATAAATTTAAAATCAGAAAGAAGGCTAGTTGGTCTAGTTGTACCAAAGTTTGATATTCATATATTCAGTACGACCTTGTGTCACACGGAGAAACATGATATGTATAGACTGCCCTAGTAATAACAGCCAGAGCAGAAGCAGAACCAGAAGCAGAACCATTTATGGGGATGGGTACAGCAGTTACAACACAACAGTAACAACCCCAATCAAACAGTGTGAATCAGTGATTGTCCTTCACTTGGGGGATTGATTTTATGCTGTAGCCTACTTTAGTAATCAATTGAAAATGTTTCGAAAAGGTCATGAATGGTAACAAAATTCCGAACAATTGCAAAACATTGATTCTAAACTTGAATTGGTGACATGTCAGTTAGTAGAATGTTATTAGGAAGTAAAAAGGTTAGCTAAAGAAAAAGAGAATCGAGATTTGCATAAAACCAATCCTTAGATTGTTGGCTTGGAATTAATTCAAAATCAGAAAGAAGGCTAGTTGATAAAGTTATACTCAAGTTTGATCTAATGTTTCTAGACCAATCCGATAACCCTGCTGATTACTTCAGTTTGTGATAAAAACATAAGTTAACATAACTGAAATAAAAAATTGCATGGTATGGATACTTTGTTCTCCTAAATTTATAAAAAATTTATTTAAAAAAATTAGGAAACCGTGAGTGCCGAACTTCAGACAGTCATAAGAAATTTTTAAACTATCTTTTAATGAGTGCAATCTTATTGCGCAAATAATGCTCACCCAAACAAATAGTTTCTATAAAACATAATGTTTGCGTATCTTCAGAATTACAAATTTCGACATTTATTGTCAAGTAGACTTTGTTGCTCCCATGATGCCTTTATATTAAAAAAGTATTGATAGTTTAACCAAAAAGTTCTATAAGATAGTGAACTTTGTTTTCCGTGCACACATCTCTTATTATATTTATCACAAGATGCCAGGGTAGATAATTATCGTATAAGCTTCAGAAAATATTTTCAAGACTTGAACAGTATTCTTGTTGATAAAAATAATATCAGTGAATCCATATTTACAAAACAAGATACTGTTCTTCTTCTGTTGCACAATATATTATAAATCTGTTGTAACTCCTAAAAGAGTAATTGTAGAATTGTTACTGTTCCTTGTAGGAAATGCAGCAATTACCGAATGAAATCTCACTAATGACCTTACAATGAATTGGTCCAAGACTTCACCATTGCTTTTTAATATCGTATTTCATATTCATGGAAGTAAAAATAGAAATATGTATCCAAAATTATTGGAAACATCTTCAGTGCTCTCTAAAAACTGAAATCGATCAACGAATCCCTTTCAATCTCTCTACGTCAAGAAACAGTCATATCGTTAGTTTTCAGAAAGAAACATGAGTTAAAAGAATATGTAAAAAAAGTTTGACTAGAACTCATACAACCCCCCGAACTTTCTCTCAGAATAGATGCACTATGTCATTGATTTATAATTTGCAACTATTTATTTTCTTGGCACTTTTTTCTATCAAGTAAAGTAATTGTCTTGTTCTCACATTTAGAAAACATCAAAACGTTTTTATATACTTGATCTCCAACAAACCATATACAAGTGCGTGAATGTTCTTTCGCCTAATTAAAATTAATGTCCGGAAGAAGCTTCCTCACTCTTCAACATACTTCCGCAGTTCGTAAAAACATTCAGCTGTAAGGAGAACCCACTAATTAAGGCACGAGGCTTCTGCGAATTCTAGATTCCATCGACGAGCCCTGCAGTCTGGTCGAGAATTCTCACTCCGTCACACCCTTCCCCAACCTCTCCCTCTCACTCTAATAAGTATTCAGAAGGCTTACTTTTTATATAGTTGTAGTTCATGGGACCCCTTCCTCGTGTAAAGATTTAAGACACTTCTTGAAGAGACTAGAATATATATATTTTTATATAATAAAACTGCGATCATTCATTTTTCTAAAAAGAGAGCACAACTTTTATTGATTCGTCAATTCACGCTGTTTGATTCAGATTACCATTTGTTTTTTATTTTATAGGCATTTTCAAAACGCATGCCAATATTTATATACAAATAGAATTATTTTTGTTTAAAATAATATGAAAATAGTTCTGTAGTATCCAGGAAAATTATTATTTTATTAAAAATTACACAATTAACTCTCTGAATCTGCATTTGTAAGAAGCTACTCATAAAATAGTACCCACTCTTCTGTGACATTGAATATTTAACAAAATATACTCCTAAAGACGAAAAAAATCTGTTTATAGTGTTAATGACAGAATTTCCGAAAATGATTTTATTTTTTGTATTTGTTGAATTAGATGAAAAATATATATCCTGGATAAAAACAATGTTTTATTGGTGAGGGTATTTTTTAAATTTTATTTTATAAAAGAATATTTGAATACCTCCTTAAAATTTGTTGGTATTGAATTCATACAGACTGGCAACGAACAAAGTAGAACTTTTTACTATGTGTTTAATCAAAATGGGCAGTTTTTAGCTTTCAAAAGAGCCCTTTTGTAGCAAAGAAATATCGCTAGAGTTCATTTGAATAGGTTTCCGATTCTCTTGAATTTACTTTGCATTTTCTCATGTATTTTGGCCCACTAAACACGAAAATCACACTTAACAATTTTTGTATGGACGCGTTTTCGAGATATCAATGTTCAAAACTTTTTTTTAATCTTTAGAGTTGTTCTAACGTTCTGAGTATATATCGCGTTTTAATTGAATAATTGTCCTAAACAAGCACTCAATTTGAAGGAAACTGAATCCTCTACAACTTTCTATTCTAAAGTTTTTAGATGGGCCCAGTAATTCAGATGCTAGCGATTTCAATAGATTGGCTAATATTTCCGATTTCTGTTCTTCCCAGGACGATATCTCAACTGTCGGAAAATTGAAGAAAATTTTTTGAACATTTATATCTCGGAAACGCTTCAATAACAAAATTTTTGGGTGAAATTTTCGTGTTTAGTGGGCAAAATACATGGGAAAATCACAGTGAGTTATGATGGGTAGAAAAAAAGTTTAATTTTGTGAACTAGTGTTACTTCTTGATTAAATTAAATATTCAAGACAGATGTAATATGTTCTTTTGGAAAATTCATCATTTACTATAATTTTTAAGTATGTTTTGTGTAAGCTCCATTTGGTCAAGTCAATTTAGCATTTCTGCAGAAAAAAAAAAATATAAATATACATTTTTCTCCTGAGAATGTTCAGTTGGATGTTCCAATCACATACTGAAACCCTGAGAGCTGCCAAACCCTAGTATATATTTTTAATCAATAATAAAGTAAAATTGAAACGGTCCCTCACGGAACCCATGCGACGATCAATTCATGTTAATTTGTTAATTAAGTGTAACGTGTTTTAGGAGAAGTTTCCGTTGTTATAATTTCTCATTGTTATAGAAAATTTCCCCATCTGATTTTTCTTGTTAGGAACTTACAGTGGAAATTCGAAAGTACTCAACAACTTTTTTTCTAGAATAAAAAATCAAAAAATTGCTTGACTGGAAAGGGGACAGTTTTTTTAGAAGAGTAAAATTTTTTGCAAAAAAATTCAGTGAAAAATTCACTTTATGAATAACCTAACGGACAGCTGTTCTTCAAGGAAAACAACTTTCTAGAGTAACACAAAAATGTTTAAACTTTTCATGACAGATTGTTGTAAACATTCGTATTTTTTATAATTCCAATTGGCAAAAAAAATTGTTTATGGCCCACTTTTAAATCGCTGTTGTAAATTTTTACAGTTCGTTTAAATATGACAGTTACAGAAAAAGTGATTATGCCATTTGATTATACGGATGGAATTAGATCAATTACATAGAGGCTATGTATTGATTTTTTTTTTTCGACCAGTTTGTTATGTAGTAGAAATCAATGCTGAAGAGCCTTGCCATTCTATGCAATTGTTTATTTATTTCACATAACAAAATTCGGTCCAACAAAAAATTTTTCATCACTCTCATATTCAAGAAAATTACGTGAAAAATTTTTATTGGAACTATTGACAAATTTGATATTTTTCCATGAAAATTCGTATTTTAATCAAATCCTCTCATCGCAATATTAAATTCTCTACTATTTATATAGATCTACCCATAGGTCTTAATAACACAACAAAAATTTCATAAATTTATAAATTGTTTATGAATTTCTAATTTATGTTAAGTTTTCGTTACCAGATACTATTTCAATAATAAATTAGTAACAAAAATTGACTAATCGGTATTAATAATGTGACTAATATTCTATGGAATTTTTTCCAGATAAATTTAAATGGGATCAGGGTCAATTCATAAGACTTCAAAAAAATTCAACTGAATGTCAAATAAATATAAAAAAAAATTCAAAAGATCCCGAAAATTCCATTGATGTAATTAAAGCTTGAGTGAATTTAGAGGAAATTAGGGAAAGTGAGAAGAATTCTATGAAATTTATGAAAGTTTATGGTGAATTAAAAAAAATGAATTGAATTGAGAACAATTCAAAAATATGAAAAAACTGATAGAAATCTCCGAAATCTTTTAAAATCCTTTAATATATTTTAAAAACTTGTAGGTCCTGTAATATTGTTCATTGCTTCCAAAATTCCAGGAAATCCTTCACAACCGCCTGAACATTTTTTTAAACTCCCTATAACAATTTCTAAATAACCCAAAATATTTGAAACTATTTCAAATCCCTCTAAATTATTGATATCAATTGAAAATTGCTTGATAAGTTTCAGAAATACCTAAGCATTTTTTAATACTCCGAAATCTTTTCAAATCCTTGCAAATTTTTCAAAGCTCTTAAAAATTACTTTGAATATTTAAAAATATCCAAAGATCTGTAAAATATTGTGGAATTACTTAAAATTATTGAAATCTATTAAAAATACACTAAAATATTTAAAATCTTTTAAAATCTTTTGAAATCCCTTCAAATTTTGTAAAGCTCTGGAAAATTCTTTGGAATTTTGAAAGATACCTTAAAAACTTGAAAATTCATACAAATCCCTTCAAATTAATAAAATCAATTGAAAATGTCTTTGAATCTATTTAAATATCATAAGATCTTTAAAACAAGTATTAATCTTTGGAAATACCTCGAAATAGTAATAATAATAATAATAATAAAAGATCTCTATTAAGATGCCAACAACATATGCAATGTCTTCCGAAAATATTGATGGAAGGGGCACTTAAAGGGCCGAGGTACAGCTTAGAGCTGCTTTGCGATCTAACCCTAAATATTTGAAAATATTTGAAATCCTACAAAATTCCTTAATTATTGTCAGTAAATGCTTTCAAATCCACTCAAATGTTACAAAATCCTCTGAAATTACATGAAATTCCCTGGAATATTTTCCAGTGAAATTCCCTTGGAATATTTTTAAATAGGTTGTTGCTAGTGGTACCGAAATTTTGGTACAAATAACCGGATTTTCTCGGTACAAATAGAGCTTATATATCCTTACATATCCTATTGAATCGTGTATATCCTCTGATGCGACTAGCCAAGCTTATGAAAAATATTCGAATAGTCTCACTAGACATCCCGATTTTGGGGCGAGCGAGACACTTCGGAAAGAATAACTATCCATAACGTATCTTAACATCCAACAAATTTATTATTCATTCCGAAGAAAGAAAAACGTGTCACTTATCAAATAAACATCATTTATTCAGAAAAAAATTAAAAAAATTAGCGTCTTTAACATGAACTTTATATAAAACTGCTATTTTGCATTTTTGGGTCATTGGTAAGTTATTGGATGTAAATTATTCCTTGAATATTTCTCAAGGGGTGACTACACTTCGATTCACAAAAGATTTTCATTGTAGTAGTAGTACCACTACTGTAAAACAGGGTAAAGTCGCTCATGTAGGGTATAGTTGCTCATCAATAAATTCGCAAGAAATAAATTTCAAAATAAAGTTTGACAGCTCTACTAATTAAAGCAATCGATAATCTTTCATTTTTTGCCGTAGGAAATTTGAAATTGGATTTCAAAATATAAATTAGGTCAGCAACTTTACCCTACATTTAGGTATCGAGGAGATAGCCTCGAGGTTTCTTTGCTGTGCCCACCTGTTCTAATTTTTCTTATCTTGATAAGGATGCTGTAAGGATGCTGTAGCACCGAAGCGTTGGTAAATATTATAAATGCTTTTATATCGTGATTTGATAATAATGAAAATAAAAAAGATGGAAGAAATAAGAAAGAGATGGAGGGGGATTTGGTTGGTTGCTTTCTCATTCTTCTTTTCTCTTTTTTTTCTGTCCAAAGAAACAAATTTTTCGGGTTTTGTTTTAAGGAATTGCAATAGGAGCATTTTTCGTGATTGTCAAAATTTGATCGTTAAATTCTTGTTTTATTTTCAGGAATTCTATACATTGACTTGAGTGTTGGACATTAAATGGAATTTTGAATTTGATTTTATTCTAATTTAAAATTCTTGAATTTAAAAAATCTAAAGTCGAATTTATACATGTAAAAATTTCCCGCAAAAATGAGCTAATGACAACGTGTTTTCTAAATTTGAAGGGAGCTGTCTAAGGGTGGAAAATTATAATAAAAAAAACCTTTCCTCTAACGAATGAACTCTACCAGAAGAAAGCATATGAATCCATCTCAGATAAATATGAGAGCAGCTAGACTGCTAGTCTCGCCTAAGAGAATCCCGATCTCTCATTCCCTAATTGTCAGCCTTTTTCTGAGAGCCTCGTGGTTATGTTAGCAAGAGGGATGGCTGAAGGTTGTGTGACACACGTGTTGCTAACGCATTCCCCGACAAATTGACTTCAGGCCTCGACGCGCTCCGCGGGCGTTCGTCGCACCCCCAAGTACCCCTCTTCACGTTGTTTCCTTCTCGACCGCATCTCTCTCTATCTATGTAGCATATACTGGCAAAATAGCTGGAAGCAATCCTTGTCACATAAGCACCGTACCCGTCGACGATGCCTTTATTATTAGCCGCCTCAACCGGGCTAGTTAACCGACTTAGTTAAGTGAGAATTATTATTTAGTCCAACCGGATCGCCCTTGCTCCTTGCCCCCTAGTCCTCTGCTTTTCTGAACCTGTATTCATCTGTGTAACTATGCTTATACATTCTTGTTTAAAATAGTATTCGCGTGAATGGTATCATGTAGTATATGTATGCGATATTATGGGATCTGCAAGCTGCTATGGAAACGAGCATCAGGATGTCTTATTTGTCCAGGAGGGTTGAGGTGTCGAGCACTTTACGATTTCCGCGACTACTTTTCCATCCTCATTTCTAACTTGCTGTTTTTTCAGGAGTGGGTAGACTTTCTCGACGAACGAAAGGCGGTAATAGTCATCATTATCAGGTACTCATGTCAAAAGCCGAGCAGTTATTATAGTGATAACTCAAGGGTCATATTGCACTATTAGGAAAACAAAATTGAAGGTGAGTAGATTGTTTGATGTAGTTCCAGATGATGGTCGAAAGTGTTATTGAACCACGGTTCGATTTTAGAAATATATATTTTGAGAAATTTTCAGTATTTTTGCATATTAAAAGGACTCAAGTTGGGAGTGTAAGTGTTGAGATTCTTTTTTAAAAGCATTAAAATCAACGAAATTGTAGATTTATTCTATGTTTTTAAACAAAAATAGTTTCAAGATTAGCGAAGCTCTCCGGTAGAGTGAAAGGAAGCTGATCAAATATTTGTGTGTAGCAAGCATCGTCAAAGCATTTCAGATCGATTATTATATTTTTTCTTTCCACTTCTCACTTCTCTTCATCTTTTCGCACATGTAAAAAATTTAAAGTTTAAAATTTTGAATTTTATATCGCAATATCAATGTGCCAATAAAAAAGTGAGTCAGATTTTTAATACCTTTTGTTTCAACATAAGCAAAGTTGACTACGTTATTATTTTTAACAAATGTCACGGTAAATGATATAAATGGTAGTTTCATCGAGTTTTCGAAAACAATCTTCTTATAAAGCTTCTTGTGATAGTATATCTATAAATATTTCAATATTTTTGGTAAATTTAATAGTTTTTTGTAAAACTCTCACTTCATATCTTGTTCTGAATCCAAATGCACTTTTAAAAGTTCCCAAAATTCATATATTTCATTCATTACCCAACCAGGAGTCTTTAAAAATGGTGTAATAATTGAGGTATAAAACGGGAATATCTACTTTATTTATGCATCCACTTCATTTTCTTATCGGAGTGATATGGGAAGATTCCATTCGATTTTTTTCATCTACTAACATAATATCCTGGATTTAGAGAAATTTGTATCGATTTTTAATTTAAGTTTATGCGCGAGAAAATTTCTTTTACTCAAAATGTGCTCGAGCTACAAGATAAGCTTGTACTATTCTCTAAAATAATATAAAATAAAAGCAAGAACAATATTCTTAAAAATTAATGAAAGTGAGTATCTTAACTTTAAAATTAATATATGTATCATATTTTTGTCCAATATATAGATATATGAAATAAAATAATTTTTCTCAAAAATACGAGCTGGACCTAAAATTGATAAAACTTTGTTATCTTCTTTGAAGTTCAATGATTTTTTAATGAAACTACCCATTTTATACGAAAAAGACTTACATAATATAACAAAAAATGGTTTGAAATTGTAAATATTAATTGAAATTCAAGGATTTTTGTTTAAATTAACCGATTTTCGGTGAATATCATTAACATATACTTGAATTGTTTTAAAATTGTAGATCTTCCTTCAAATCTAGATCGATATTACCATATTTTCGATTAAGACTATTAATATAATCGCCAATTGTACAAAAATGTTCAATCATGTTTGAAATCTTATGATTTTTCAATAAAAATACCGATTTTCGGGGTAAAAGCCAATATAACCTAATATTGTCAAAAAGTTTGAAATCTTTGCTATATATATATATATATATATATATATATAT